>JAPYZC010000999.1:0-40593 GCA_030522665.1 Ichneumoninae sp. A BG-2022a
AATGGTGACGACAGGGTCGAGAGAATCGCGGTACAACGAGAAAAACCGTCCGCAGACTCCCTCGCTGCCGGCACAATATTATATTACCGGAAGACGCATTCCATCCAGTCACGTGACCGATATGTGTGAAAACACTGACGGATTATGATGGGGCTTTGTGTACCTGCTCCGCTCGATCGGGAGGGTGAGCCTCTGGAATTGAATAATTTATCATTTTTGAGGCCTCTTCCATTAATTGTGTCTATATCTTTTTTTTTTCTCGTTGTAATCAAAAGTGAGTCGCAGCGCGGTAGGAAATATACGCTGTCTTCGGAGATCACTTGTAACTTATCATCTGTTGGATTCGTTTTTAATCCTCTAAACGAGTCGCTGTAAACTAGCATTTTTTTTACTAGATGACTAAAAATCCTTCAGTCGGAAAATAGAAAATGGCTGGAATTCAATTTATGAAAAATATACAATATTAAAGGAAATAATATTGAAGAAAATGGAAGTCGTCCTACAGTCCTACAGTTTGTTACATTCGAACCTGAGGATGTTTTCGCATGATCTGAATATCCCTATGAACAATCATTGACACGGGGTTTCCGTTTCAGATTTTTGTCAATGACAACAATTAAGATAAAACACGTTGTTTTTTTTGCCTAAAATCGAACAGCAGAAACACTTTGACGGATGGAATTTGTGACTAATCAGAATCACAAAAAAAAAAAAAAACAAACAATAGTCAACAGGTATAACAATGTACCTTATCACGTTTTTGTTTGTTTACTATAGGGAATCGAATTTAAGAAATCCACTTTAACAAAAAGGGTACTTTCATACTTATCTTCACCGTGCAGCCCAGAGGTTTTCAAACGGGTACCAGCTATAGCGTCAGCCGTTTGTCAATGACAAAATAGTTTTCCAATACACAATAGGCCTCGAGGCGCTTTACACCTCGAATGGTGCGATCGTTAAGGACAGATAGGGTTGTTGGAGCGTCGCGCGCCGAGTTCGGTGAAGTTGTTGCACAGTATCAACAGCGGTATTTCCCCGTTGCCTCGCGACTGAGCCTGTGCTGGACCCAATCGAACTGGGACAACCTCGAGTTCTATGAATCGGGAACGGAAATTCCGCACATACCTCGTCCTCGTGGCACTCACTCCGTAGGTGTGTAAACACGTATGCCAATGGCGCGAGACAACATGAATATCATTCTCACTTCCCCTTCGTTTACGTGTAAGTACTGCGAATGTCCTCGCGCTATATTTTGCTTCGTTCGCGAGCCTTAATTAAAAACCCTTCACGTACGCGGGCATCGCGCCAGGAATTGGCCGGCTCCTCAGCTTCGAGGCATCGAAACTCTCATTTCAACCAAGCGCATCCCATTCGGACCACCGGCCCAGCATTTTTTAACGTGAAAACATCTTTATAGTCTCTTCCAAATGAAAAGTGTCCTCACGAAGCATTACGGTCTTTGAGCTGGGAGGGTCTTGGAATAATTAGCCTGGTGGTAATGACCCGCGGGACCGGCGCTGGCCGACGTTGGGCGAACGCTCACCGACGCTGTGCCAATACTGGCCCTGTGTGCCGTCCTACGGTCGGTTCTGGGAGCGGATCCTTAGAGGCCTCCGATCAATCAGAGCCGTGGAGCTGGCCATGTGTTTGTTCAACGTCCACCCGACCCTAAAACTACTGAAGTTGCGGATTCTCTTGGTCAAAGCCTCGAGGGATGGAATTTACCGCGGCGGTTTCGAGAGTCGAGGACCCCGAAAATGCCGCCGTCCTTTGGCTCCATGACGGAATGCTGTTTGCCGATATAATTCTTCATGGGGCAAATAATCGCAGGAACGAGAGAGTGCTCTGCGATATCCGTAGGGTGAAGAGAAGGTGACAAAACAGGGGACGGATAAAGAGGACTCGGGCACGTTTCTCTCGACGCCCGCGATAGAATTTCCTTTCTTCCACTGCGACAATCGAAGAGTTTTCGATCCAAAGTTCAAAACACCGACTCGATAACTCTCTGCATCCTTCGGTCCTTTCTATCCGCCTTCCCCTCTGCAGTACTATAGATTCTTCGGGAGCCGAAGTCGGAAGCCTTGGAGCGTCAGGCACGATTCACTCGATAAGCCAGCGAGCCAACCAATTAACTCTGTAATGCACATTTACTCTTTGCCAGCTGATCCTTTCTTTTTCCTTCCGCGCTGAATAATTCCGTGGCTGGAATTTCATCTCTCCGAACCTCCGCCCTCCCCTCTCGAAGCTTTTATGTTTCATCCGTCTCATCGTTACCCTCTCGCCGCTTTCACTTTACATCCGTTTCATCGTTACGCTCTCGTCCCTACTGACGGAGGGGCTCTTATCGGAAGCTTGGATAATAATTAACTTACCGGTCCGTCTATTATTCTACAATATTCCTTTATCATCCTTGTGCAACGAAGGGATCGAGGGAGGGAGGCGTACAGAGGTTTTTTGTTCTCGGATTCATAAATTTATCAGGCTATTAATTTTTCATTGGGAATCGAGAAGGAACAGCAGCGGGAACAGATGCTGAAGAGAGTTTTTTTTTTCTTCTGTGCTCGATAATGAATTATCGCTGGTCGGCCGTCGACGGACAAAGATGGCTTCTTATCCGGCGAGAGCTTATGTCGGAAGGGCCAAACGGTGCCAAGATGATATAGCGAGTGTTTTTTTTTCTTTATCTCTTTTTCTTCTTTTCGTTTCTCATTCTTCCGCATGGGAAATCGAGTGTGATTAGGTTTTTTTTTGCTCTCCCACTCGTTCCCTCTCGAGAGTTAGACCGGCTGTAAGCGATCGAGTGTTCCAGCTTCCGGCCCGACGAAGAGTACTTCGAAGTTTTTTTTTTCTCACTCGCTCATTCGTCTTCGTTATCCATGGAATCTACACCCTTGATGAAACTTTCGTGGGGGTCGGATGAAAAAGGAAAACAAAGTTGACGCAAAGGATCAACAAACTTGGGACTTGTAAATAGTGTTATACACACCTCGAATTCCGCGTAAAAAGATCTGGTCTGCAAACGATTCGCGATAGATCTATTGCGTCCATCTACCGAATAATCGTACCGTTATGAAGTTTGTTTACTATGAATTACTATGTTCATAAGTCTATGCAGACTTCGGATTATATAGACTGAAGCCTATCTACGATAGACTATAGACTACAAAGTTAAGTCTACATAGATCGAAGTTTACATAAGCCAAAGTCTACATAGACCGAATTTTACATAGGCCAAAGTCTACACAGACCGAAGTCCATATGGACCGAAGTCTACAAAGACTAAAGTCTACATAACTCCACATATACTGTAGACTCAATTACACAAGTATAAGACCTAAGAGTTTTTTTCGGAATCTACATCGTACGTCTACATTAGTCCCAATAGGCAGATTTTATGTAGTCGCGTATAATGGATCGATCGCGAGTCTGTCGTAGATCTGATGTTCTTACACGAGGTAACAAAAGGTGTCGTATATTGTATATCGTATATATAACGTTCCAGGGTAATTCGATATTATGATAATGATTTATCTTGTTATCTCTAGAAGCATTTCTTCCTTTCGTGACTGCGGCGTGCAGATCCCGTTGGTTTTTGGCGTTATTACGTTCCTCGTTTTTCCCAACACCGGAGATATTTCAATGGAACCGCCGAGGTGTTGAAAAGCGATTTGGCACGTCGAGAGAGTGTACCTTCGCACCCTCTTCCCATTCTTTCCCGGCCCGTCGACCTGAGGTCCGTGTGGACTCCGGAGAAATTCAAAGCCGAAGAATCGCTGCTGGCATAATAGACCTCTCTCTCTCCGGGACGACGCGGAGAACGAGGAAGACGGTGAACGCGAGCGAAAGCAGCACGCGAAGCTTGCAGAAGCTTTCTCTCCCTATTATTCTCAATACTCTTTCATCCGTTCAACACTCTCTTCGCTACGACTCTTCGCATCTTATACCTTCTTCTTCTTCATTCTCTCGTCATTTTTTTTGTACACATGTCTGCTTCTAGTTGGCAGCTCGCAACCCTTATCTATTCGTTCCGAGATGCGATATTTCGCTCCCGTCATGCAGCCGAGTAAAATATTCCACGTTTTTTACATCCCAGCCCGCGCACAGCAGTAGCAGTTTGCAAGCGATATTCTAATTTTGCTCAACATACACAACGTGTGCTTCCAAGGTTTTTTTGCCCCCACGTATACTCGCGTCGAGTTTCTTATCGTAAGCCCGAGACCGGGAGGGAGAGGAAAAAAAACCGTAAAGGGTGAAGAAAAAATCTTGAAGCTTTTTTAGATCCCCCCGTTTCTCACGTGTATTGTGTCTCACCGGCAGAGACGGGCTGCGTTGTGTATATCGTTCGCGGAGAATTTCTCACCGGCGTACGCCGAGTATCGGATTGCACCAGGAAGTATTAAAGACGAATGGCTGCACAACGTCGTGCCTTCGATAAACTTTTCCACGGCGAGAGGTGATAGGGTGCACGAGAAGCTTGTCATCGGTCGCAGTCAGCTGCTACACTTCCCCCCTCGATATACCGTGTTAACCGGGCGTAAAAGCCCCTCGATGAAAACTTGGCGAACGAGTTTTTTTGCACTTTTTTTATTTTATTTTTTGATCGTTTTTTTTTTATTCTTCATTGAACGTCTCGCTTATTCTTAAGGTCATGTCGAACACCCTCCTTCGCTCGCGCTATATTTCACATTACCTTGGGATTATGTGAGACCCCTTCCGCCTCGGCCAATCCGGGCTTGGTCGGTACCAGAAACTGTAATTCATTTTTTTTACGGGTTCTCGACATTTCCGGTAAAAAGTAAATTCTTACATCAAGCGGAAATCAAGGCAGTTTCGTGGAAGTATTTGCTTTTTATCGTAAATTATCGGCATGGTTAAAAAAATAAATTACAGTTTTTATTACCGACTGCAGGACTTCACTGCGCCTTAAAACGGTGTAAAACGAACTCAGTCGGTAACGAAAGCTATAATCCATTTTCTTTTTTTTTTTTGAAGGTTTTTTAACATTTCGGGCTAAACAGAAATTATTCGTCTTCGTCCAACAGTTGAGTCTATCGTAATAATTTTATTTTATTTGGAAAAACTTGGCACCTTTGAAAACAATGTATTACAGTTTTTGTTACCGACCGAGCTTGGGTAGGGCGAGAGACAAGTCGCACATGGCCTTAACTCATTTCGCTCTCTCTTGCTCGCCTTCTTCGTAACACCGCGGAGGGTGCAAGCTGTGTTTACGATAGGAGATTAGCGCCAACCCGAGCAGAACCGTTTAAGAGCGGAAGTAACTAATGATTATGAGTCTCAAGGAAGCGCCCTCGGTTATATTTCGCGTCCGCTCCCTTGCGGCAAGGAGCGCTTCGTTTCCGTCAAACTTTTCCCACAAACCCTTATTTTTTTCCTCACCTCACTTAATTCTTTCTTTCATTCTTAAAAGCTCCCTCTTCGTTGAAACTTTTCGCACGTCCATCGCCATCTCGTTTCTATTACCTGCTGGGTCGAGCAATGCATAGCCGAACCCGACGTGTTTCAGCATTTCGTTGTAAGAACGATCACGTCACTTGTCAGAAATTACGCAACATTTTTTTTATTTACTAAAAATAATACATAGCGGAACTTATCTATGGAAACTCAAGCAAGATCTCCGAGCGATTTACACTAAATAAATAAATCCAATGTAGGCAGATTAAGCATAGTTTCTTATTTAAAAATAAAAAAATATAAAAAAACATCTCCGCAGCGTTTTCATTCAATTTTATTTTGATTTCATAATTAGATACATGCAGGAAAAAAAGCTTAATTTGTTCTCAAGATTTTAGGGATTAAAATTATGTTTCAATGAAATTCTTATCAATTAAAAAAAATGTTTCAATTAAATTCTTATCAATTTAAAAAAATGTTTCAATGAAAATTCTTGAGACAATATCAGCAACTGCTCTGTCAATTCAGTATCAATTTGAATGTGAACTCGGGATCACTGATTAATTAGTTGCACTAGCCCGCCGACATATAAAAATTCGTTAAATTTAAGTAAGAATGAATAATTTGCAAATTTATTATCGATCGTGAAATTTTACCGATAGACTGTCCGTTTAAATTCACGTTTTGTAATATGTTCGCGTACCAAATTTTTCTCACCGTCAAACAATGTGATCCAAAATTCGCCCGGTTTTAATATCTCACAGTTCGCCAAGAATGGAATCAGGCAATCTCGTTCGTATGTAAAATAATACCCTTATCATATTAACTTTTTTTTTTTACTGCAATAGCGTAATAGCTGTATTTCAACACTTCCATTAAGATACTCTTATTTGCCTCGCTAATGTGCCCGTACTGCCTTGTAATACGTCAAGATTATAAAATAATTCATTCTACTCGCACCGGAGGACGATGAATTGCATTTTCCTGTTTTGCGCTACTCAACGGATTTGCATGTTAAAACGAAACGTTCCACTCGGGAGAAACATCGTTCGGTTCTTCTTTCTCGTCTATGTATCATTTTGCTCGTCGAATTCAACTGTTTGCTCTCGGAATCGTCGACGTTTTGTTGGCAGAGAGCGAGCGAGAGCTCTCGCCTGAAACTCTGAATATTTTACATACTAGTCTCGAAATATCGTGGCTTACGAAACGTTGCGCATCGTGGCTTTGGTAGGTAGGTTTAAAACGAAACTGGAACATCGCAATGGGATAGGATAGTATTCTCCAACCCCTATGGTAGACAGGGAGTGCATTTTTGCGCGAGTTCAAGATCAAAGGTTCGCGATGCTGGGGGAAAAAGGGACGGATATGTCGCACGGTGCAATAGAGTTGAAGACGGATATAGTTCGACGATAGGAGGAATCGAACTATGGACCGGATCGGAAGAAGGATTGGGATCGGAAAACCAACGGGAAAGACGAACTTGATCGAGCGGGTAGCTTAAATATTGAGCACTTTTTTATAGAAAATAAATATATATTGGGAGGTAAATGGATATATTTCGTGGAAAAGCAGCTGAAGCTTTTGCGAGAGTGGGGCAAAACGAACTATCTTAACCTACTTTTCGCGATACATGAAGCACAAAAACGTATCATCTCCAATGGAGAACTGGGGTACATTTCTCTGACAATTCCGCCAAATTTTCGAGACCAGGGTTAAAGAAGGTTCGTACAGTTAACAAATATTTTTCGTCCACAAATGTTCACAACTTTCTTCTCGACAATTGTACACAATTTTTTTGCTTGAAAATACGATTCGTTGACGAACACTAATTCGTGAAATTAGAAAGAGAAAAACTGTGGACCTTTGTGCACAAGAAATGTTAAGTTAAAATTAAATTTAAAAATGTCGATGTCGTGTGTACTGTGTGTCCTTCCTGTGGTATTCCTATTTTTTATTTTTTAATCAGAAATAATGAGGGAAGAAAGATGTGACTATACTTTGAACTTTATCGGAGTGTAATCAGGGAATTTCCTCTCTCTCGTTATTTCCGATCTTCAGGCTCTCCCCTTTTTTTTTGTCTTGGTAAGAAAACTCCTAACATCCATTAATGTTGTTTATCTTTCGCGAACCCTCGTCTACAGCCACCACACTTGAACGACGTCGACTACTCCCTCGCCCTGTCGTTCCCCAGAGTACCACCGACGCGTTTCTCCGGTGCTCGTTCTCTGGTTCGCATATGTCACTTGACCCAGCTTTTCTCCACCGGACAAGGGCGTATACGTTGACAGAAATGGTCTCCTCGGTACTCGACTCTTCTACCTTCACTTCCGGCGGGTACACTCGAGCCATTATTGTCCTCACTCGAGAAGGACCTCGTTCGTGGATGACGAGAGAAAAATAAATAAAAAAAGGAAAAAAAAAATCATAAAAAGCGTAAAGCGAAGTAGTCCTCTTCGGCTCGAGAGCGGTGGATTGATCGAGATTGCGTCTTGTGACGGAGAATATTGTCCAGAATAATCAGAAGCTGTCGAGAGAAACGATGTGTTATTCCAACAAAGGTATGAGACTATATTGAAAAAAAAAAGTTTCCACCTATAATTCGTCAATTAAACATATCGTTGAGATTTCATTGTACGCGGTGAAAAAAGGTTTGTATTTGTATCCTCATCTTATTAATGTTACAATTTTTTTTTCTTCTTAATTCTAATTTTATTTTTCTTAATTTTACAATTTTTTTTTTTGTAATAAATGAGGTTCGATGACCATTTTTTTATGATCAAGAAAGAAACCTATTTTTTTACTCCGCATCTTAGAAGACTGTTGCGGTTTTTTTGCGGAGGAGTTCGACGAAAGTTTGTTGGACGATTGGTCATGATTCCGCTGAGTCGTGTTTCCCCAGCAGCGGCGAAAATTGCGAGGACTCTTTGTCCCCTAGTCCGGTGAATCCAGGGGAGACTCTTAATGCCAACGATTAATTCGACAGTCGTTTCCGTCGAACGAGCGATCCCGTCCGCCGGGCAAACCCACCGAGCCCCTGTATTATATCCGTATACTTGAGCTACCTCCAAGTCTCAAACTCGTAATCTCAATCTGAATATTTCATTTGATATTCATGCAGCAAAGTCGCAGAGATTTAAAAGACAATATCTGGAGGAGAGGTCGTTTTTATTTTTTCGTCTCCGATGTATATAGTAATATATCTGAGAGTTCCGAGATTCTCTTGTTCGAACTTCATCCTCTCTTCACCGACTCTATTCTGCCTCCTCCATGCTATTTCCTCTTTATAAATTTTTTATCATTTCTCCGAGACTCGGGTAAAACTCAATTGGAAAATCTCTTTGCGAAGATTTACCATCCCCAGTTCACCTCCTCTCGTACTTTTAGCCCAATAGCGTATCTCCGTGATGTCCAAGTTTCACATAATAGTAGCTCATCTCCGCGAATGCTTTTTCTCCCAAGTTGGGTGCTCGAAACTTTCAGAATTCACGATTTTTCTATTCCAATGTTACGCAGTGAATTCCGAGGTGTAACGAATGGAAAAAATCTGAATAGCTTCATTCGTTTTAAATCGTCTGCATCGTGCCAGCGTCGATTTATTTCCCCGGAGAATAACTAAGCGATTCTGATTTTTCCCCGAGGAAATAATCCAAGTTGGCACGATGCGGACGTGAAGAAACAAAGTTGGTGTGCAATTGATCTGCAGTAGATTTACTTTTACTGGGACAATTGTATACGTACAATATATATCAGGAAAGTAACTGTTGAGTCTACACTGGGTCTTCGAAGTAACAGTCGAAATTTGAAACTCTCCGCTTATTCGACTATTTTTCAATGTTTATTAACAACGGTTTTAAACTTTTCACTTTGGCAACTTCCGGGCTATGTAAGAGACCCTTCAAGAAGTAACGCAGAATTTGCGCACGTTTTTCGAAAGCTTAAAAAAACGTTGAAAACCCGACAGTTCCTAAAGGAACTAGTGTACACACCGTCTCTCTGTAAATATAGTGTACATACGCTGGGTTAAAGCTGCAGTCTATGTAGACTTTGATCTGTACGAACTTTAATTGTTTCAGGATTGTCACTAAATTTGACGACAAACATTCTCTGACATTTTGCTAAAATTTCCGCGACATTTCGGCAACTGTCTCAATATAGTGAGTCTGCAATCTGAGATCGTTCTACTAGGCGGACTTTTGGTAGACGCATTTTATTATACATTGATGTTAGAATTTAAAAAAAACCTATGCAAAAACGAATTTATTTTGACATAATTTCATTTTGACGTTTAACGGCGGCAAGGTTAGCAGTCGTTTGAGGACGCGCGTTAAAAGTATCATGGAGTGTCTGGGCGAGAAAGTAGGGGCGTTTAAATTCACGAGACGGTGTCAGGAGACTCGCAAGCTTGCGGTGTGCCCGGTGTCTCAAATTTTATAGCGTCGGGACTCGAGGATAGGGCGGGGCGACCACTCGAGAAATGCACTTAACTACACCGTTAGACGCCGCTACGTGTCTCGAAATTTATATCCGCGTGTAGAGGGGTTGCATGCGCGTTTAATGTACACGTTGTCTACGGTGTCTCCTGCTGTTTTCCCATCGCGTGTTGAGTGTGAAATTTTCTCGCCACGGTAATTGCTTCGGGGGTTGTTGCGCGCGAGCAGTTTTCAGCGCAACGGAAAAATAATAGATGCAGCTTACCGTTGGGGATATAGAGGAAAGCGGGGCAAAACGGGATCTCCAAGGTCGAACCGCCGAGCCTTTCAGCCGAAACTACACCGAAAAAGTATATAAATGATTCAAGTAAAATTTGTTTGCGGGCTGCCAAAGAGAAAAAATGTTGTTTCAATTCTCCTTTCGATTCGTACAATTTCATACCGAATTGAAACGATAACATGTCATCTTAACAATTTCACCGTCGTTATTTCAATATCATATGGAATTGTAAGAATTGAAAAAGAAATTTTTTATTCGGCAGTCCGCAAACAGATTTTTTTCTAAGTGTAATTTTTCTTGCGGCCCTCGGAAAATGCTTAAAAGTGGTTCGTTTTTTCCGGGTGTTCCATTTTGCCCCGCTCACCGCTATTGAGAGGTGTGAGCGTAAGCACGGGAAAATCGTCCCAGGTGAATACGATATTAAAACGAGGAGAGCATTAAAGAGGACGGGAGTTTCTTGACTATCGAGAAAAGCCTCTTAACGTCGTTCACTGCACCGTATCGCTAGGCAGATTAAGTGTAGTTCTAGCGTGAAATTTCAAAGGTTCCGAACGATGAGAAAAACAGAAGAAAAAAAAATCGTGAGACTTAGTTGGGAATTTTATTCTCGTAAGGAGAGCGAAAGTGAAAAGTCGTAAAGTCACGTCGCGAGCGCTCGCGCGCGCAAGACGGGTGGATGAAGAGCTGCGAAAGGGAAATGGAGCGGTTCGACTGCGTGACGAGGAAGAGTTAGCCGGAATGGAAAAGAGTTTTCCCGTAGACGTGGAGCTTAAAACTATATCTTTTTTTCTCCCCTCGTGCTCCTTCTTCGCGGCCGCTTCGGTCGTAATCGGGCTTTCCCCTCTTCGGCCGAGAATGCACGCGATAAAATTTCGACGCGGGCTTGAAATTAATTAAATATCCTCGGTCAACGGGGGAGTTAATGAGAATTTTATGTTAATTAATATTTCGAGTCAAACCGCGTAACGGTGGCTCGCATGGTTCTCGAGGACAGGTCACGCCTCGACTTTTCCCGTTTCCAGCACGACATGACAAATTTACGAGGTAAAAAAAATGGTTTTATATTTAACAAAAATTGTATGTCAACGAACGTCTACAATCTTTTCATCTTGTTAATTTCACAATTTTTTAAAATTAAAAATACGGTTGTCAAAAAAAAGCAAAAATGGTGAAAAAATGATGGGTTGTTTCTTGGTAAATACGAAATGTTGGTCAAATGTAGATCTATTTTTACTTTGAATACTGACGGAAGCTTATCTTTATATTTTTCGAAAAATTTATTAACATTGAAATTTCTTTCCGTTCTGCACTATCAGTTTCAAATCACATTCATATCTGCCAGTAACTACATTTAAACTCCCTCCGACCCTTATTACTGCAGTTCGTGGGTCGTTATAGTCGAGGACTCAGCGCATCACACTCGGGCTTAGCGATAAATATGATGCATCTGCGGCTTTTCTTTATTAACAAGCAAAACGCCTTTTCGCCTTACTCGGGTTGCCGTCAACGGCACCCTTGGGGTAGTTTTGCAGTTCCGAGAGAGGAATAAACCGCCGAGTGAAAGGAGACGTATACATTCGCCTCGACTTCCCAGTCGGCGGGCTGTAGAAGTTTGCATACCTTCTCGTTAACCATCCGGTTTCACTAATCCCCTTCCCGATATATACATATTTTTGCAACTTGACGAGGCCGTCATTGAGCCTCGCCTCGCTTTTGCCTTATTTCCTTCGAATACACGTCCTCCGAGCGCGCACAAACCATATATTACTATTCGTGACTGAAATCGTTAAAACCTGCTACCGCGGCTCTGTCATACCGCATAAAATGAGACACGCCCTTAGTCCGCACTAGACCTTCGACGATTTATAGACTAACTACCAGGTTGTTGTGCCTCGGGCGCTTCCCGACCTCGCTGTGGATTATGGAATGAAGAAATTGGAAATACGTCACTTCCAGTTTGAAAATCTCACTTTTTAACCGGAAGGGACATCATACCTGAAATCCGTCACTTCCGGTCTGAAACATTCACCATCCGACCGGATGTGACGTCGCACCGGAAATGTGTCAATTCCGTTCCGAAACATTCACTTCTTGACCGGAAGTGACGTCGTACCGCAGATACGGCACTTCCGGTTCTGAATGTGAACTTTCTCACCGGAAATAATGTACTTCCGGTATGACATCACTTCCGGTCGAAAAATGAGATTTTCAAACCGGAAGCGACGTATTCCCGGTGTGACGTAACTTCCGATCGAAAAAATGAGGTTTCCAAACCCAAAGTGACATACTTCCGGTGTCGCTTCCCTTCCACCTCGAAGAATATCGGTTTTTGTTTCTCCGAAGCCGAAGGAAGTCCCTCTAGGTGACGGGTTGAAAATCCGTGCTAGAAATATCCTGACGATTTATGAAGCAATAAAAGCAGGATGGTAGTGGGCCGATAAAACCGATGATACAGATTACGTCGAAGCTCGGTCGGTGTGCGGCACGAGAACGATTCGAAGAGCCGGAAGGGGGTGGTAAGTTCGCCAGTCGTTACTCCGGGAGAGTGACTGGTATCCGTAGAAGGGGGTTTGAAACCGCGGGGTCGATCCGATCCACCGGATGAAAACGCTTGTTCACTCGAGTGCTTCGGATATCTGTGGATGTGCGCTGTAGCCTCACACCATCCAGCCGACACTGACGGTATTTGCACCGTTGGCTTGTCGAATACGCCATACCGTGTACCCATTATACAAAATAACCGTGGTACAATTATCTTTATTAACCACTGGAATAATATCACGGGGTTTGTTCCTGGTGAGTCAGACACGTGTCTACTTAAGTCTGTGCAAACTTTGATCTGGATGGACTTTAGTCGTTTCAGGATTGTCACTAAATTTTACGACAAACACTCCCTGACATTTTGCCAATATTTCCGTGACATTTACGAAAATTTTCCAATAACGTATGTCTATAATCGTCCCAGTAGGCGGCCTTTTCATTTACTTCATTATTAGAAATGACAAAAAAAAACTATGCAAAAACAAATTTATTTTGACATCATTTAATTTTCACGTTTATCGGTGAAAAGGCAGTTGTTTGATTCTGAAGCATTATACAGAATAATCGGGGTACAATTATGTTAATTCGCCAGTGCAATTGTATCACGAGGTTTGTTCCACTCTTGTAGGTTATACGAGTAGGTATGACTTGTGCATGTATTTTAGTATGTAGTTGCGTAGTAACGAGTGGGGCAAAATGGACCAGTATCCTCCGTTTGCACCGAAAGAAAAGAACCGAAGTGTACGTTGTTGACTTAAATTTAGATGCTTCAAACACAATACAATAATTGTTGCCATGTGTAATTATAATTATTTGAACGGTAAGTATCTGTTTGCGCGAGCGAAAATGACCGCGTAGTTAACGTAAGAACGCTCATTGTAGGTAGTAATATCTAAACAATAGAAGTCTCACACAATGTCTGCGTCATTGCGAAACTTTACAAAAAAAATCAATATTTTTAAGTTTGATTGTAGTGAAATCGAAACGCCAGGATCTAAGCAAAATGTTCGTCTTGGCGGAATGTCCGGCTGGTAAATATTATAAAAGATAGACGTCGTCAAAAAATCCTAAAAACGCCAAGTTGTTTTCTATTGATTCAAGATTTTCTTGAAACACTTTGGCCCCACCAGACTCGAGGTCCGGTGTTCTGGCCTTAAACGTACAAACCTTTCATTTTACTGTGTATGTCGTCGACGAGAGCAGTCATGTAGGGAAGATGTTTATCGATCGAGATCGTCGGAGTAGTCTCGCTAAAAAATTGATGGAAATCGCTCAAGCGTGTCCAACGATCACAAACTGCTGGCGTAATGCTCAATTCGGCTTTACGAGATCCGCACGTGCCGTACGACTCGTACGAGAATGCTCGTTTCCTGGTCGCTGCGACGACGTTGTGCGCTCACGTAGGGAAGCCGAATAGCCGAGCACGCCACGCTGACGGGGGGAAAGCAGAGAAGGGACGAAGGTCGGGCGGAAGAGTACAACGTCGATCGGGAGTCCCGATTTCGTCGGTGATATCGGTGAATTAAGTCGTCAGCCGGATGACCGGAGTAGGCCAAGGGAAAATGTACTTTTCCTTGGCGGAGGGTGGTCATAGGTCGTTCGTTTTCGATTTCGCAATGCTTCGAGCATGGAATGGGTCGGGAGAGAGTAAAGGAAGTGAAGTAGTGGAAATGAATCGACGTCAGCGGAAAATAGATCGACGATTCATCAAAACCCCGGTCTCTCGAACTTTGCGCAACGATCGAACGGGAAGATTAATTTATCGTTGTGCACTTTTAGCAGTTGATCCGCAGCTATCGCGAGCAGCGACGCGGATGCAATTTATGCCGGTCTGACCATAGGCGGACTTTTACTACTGCGTCGGCCGGGTTTTTTGTTTTCCGTTCTTCGTCAGTTCGCTGGTCCCTCGGAATTTATACACGAGAGCGATGATTCGTTTATCGTCGAGTACTTTTCGAAGTTGTTTCAGCGTTATCGTTAGCAACGATGTCGATGCAATTTATGCAATTTTTGTTTTGATTTAAAAAAATTCTTTCGTATCGTTCGGCGCTCGGTAGTTTCGACGTTCGATTGGTATTTTCATTCATAAAGTATTCGCCACGAAGGCGGTTTACTTACCAAACAAAATTGATCAAACCGGTTCGCTCCGTTCGGCCCACCGAAGACTTGCCCGGGGCGGGGGGGTTGGCACTATTATTCCTTGAAATAGCCTAACTCTCGATCGATTCGGGTTGTGCCGTCGAGGGCCGCGCACAAACACAGTCCGTCATTCGTTCAACCCTCCGAGAAACGTTTCTTCATCGTCAACGTCACTGATATCCGGCCAAGCGGAAGTTCAAATATAACGAAAGAATAGGAAAATTAATTGGATTCGTGTACGGGCCGCTTGGCAATAAGCGGGTAGAGTTGACGAATCGGTGGAGAGAACAAAAAAAGTTAATAACGATTAGCGATCGAAGCGCACACCGGCTGGCACTTGGCAGGTATTGAATAATATCCACGGCTGCGATTGTCGTAGGAACTGAGAGAGAGAGAGAGTGGGAAAAGGCTCATAAAATTTTAATCCAACGAAATCGTTGACTCGCGAACGTCTCGGAGGATTCGTAGAAAATCTTGTAAATCCGCTGGGAGGGGAGGAGGATCGATCGATCCAACAAACTAGGTCTTTCGTGCACAGTTTATTTTTATCCACCCGGCCTCGATCGTAACGTAAAAGGATACATCTGTGTCACTGCCACACCGAAAATTACCGTTTAACCACGCGGCCGAAAAAAAAAAAACTTTTTTTTATACGAGTTCCTCGGCTTATTACATAAGTGCAGGAAAACTTAGTTTTAATTCGCGGGAATCGCGAGAGCCCGCGAGTCCAGGTGTAGTACCGATCGCGGAGGCCCGCGCGCGCACACCCACGGACATGCACACCGATCGCACACACTTAGTTCAGCACTAGCGCACCCGATCCTTGGCTGGCCGGAAGCCAATATCGTGACCGAACTTTCATTCCGTAGCTGCCGTACCCCGCTTCCTACCCGCACGCCCAACGATTTACTCTCGGTTCGACCTTAATTACCCGAAATTAATTATAGCCCCCTCTCGCCTCCCGCTCCCTCCCCCTCTCTCATCCAGTGAACTTGAACCCGCTTCAAATAAACAATCAAAATAAATAAACAAAATTTACCTAACAATATCGTTCGAGGCTTCCGACGATTCGTTTTGGCCGATCGCCCTTAATTTTTCTAGCCATCAATTTTTGTTGAATTTTTAAAAAAAATTTATTTCTCGACGAGTCTTTCGATTTTTCGAGTCTCCTCGTGCGCGGGCCGAGCCAGTCGAGCCGGTATAAGATTTCGTCGCTTCGCTCGCAGCGGCTCTCGGCCGACTGAGTCCCCAACGTACAGGCGATACGCCAGCGTGCTTCGTCCTCGCTCCGTTTCTCTTCCTTCCGCGTTCGCTCGCTTCCATGGGCTCGTCTCTGTCGACGCGCAAGCGCCGACAACCCCTCGGCTCGGCTTCTCACCGACGCACACGGAAGTCTCCATCCTCTCGGTATTATCTGTGTGCGGCCGCCACAGCATAGCACAGCGGCACCGCGGACTGATATGATATCGCGGAACCACGGCCAGGCACCCATGAGCGGGGCATCATCGCGTCGGATATACCTGTACACGCCTGTACTGTATATGCCCTACCCCCAACAAAACATGTGCGATAATCAACGGAAATTAGTAATTCGATAACCACTGAGCAAACCTTCAACGTCACGAAAGCTTTTTAGGGACGAAATTTTAACGAGCTCGATATTACGGTGTTTAATCAACGAGAACTTTGTTTTCCTCCCGGGAAAGTGTTTGTGAAACGTCCAATTATTATGCAACATGATTATTTCGGGTTGCGTAATGCCCCTGTTAATTTCTGGTCTGAATCGTTTCGATAGGAACACCGTTGCATGAAACTCGTTCGAAGAGCAAGTGGAGATTCCATTTTACGTGGGTGCTGGCTCGATACTTTGATATATTTGGGAACAACTTTGGGCCAGGGCTGGGGGGAGGTTTTTATGCTCAGCGACTAAAAATAAGCGCCTATTTTTGGCTAAAAAACTGCAAGGTTGCATCCCCTTTGTCGTGCTCTGCCGGCTCGAAAAGACAGTTTTGAACCTCCGGATGATATCCTGGCGTGTGTATTATTTTTTCCTCTGTTCACGAATCTCCCGCTTGTTTTACTCCAATTTTATATATTTATAAGAAAATCGCCGATAAGCCAAATAATATATTCAATGTATTGTATTCTTTGGTGATTAGCATAACGTTCCGAAGCGCGCTGATTCTGCTAGAAATTAATATAAAAGAAATAGTCAACCTTCCTGACGTGTCCTTGCGTACATTAATTTTAATCATGGGTATAATATGGCAATGCCAATGATTGCGCCAAAGCTGCGGGACAGCGATATAAATTATTTAACATGTAACATCGGGGGAACGATGAGAATAACATCAGGTGGTCGTGAGTAACTCGGAACAAGGCAAATACATCGTAGGGATTCGTAGGGATTATACTATAGCGTTGCTGCTTGGCAACGTGTATTGTGTGCTGGCTTGTACGAGCATTGTGTGTCCTCTCCATCCCCCGGAAGGTCCGAGAGCTCGCATTCAAAGTAGGCCGCATAGTTATCTCGAGTACATTGCACCTGCACTGTGTCATCCACGTGTGTATAAGTTTCGTGCATGCATATACGCCGAGGCGATATATAAATGCACGTCGTGGATTTGCGATGCTGACGGACTGTAATACTGCGTCGACTCTCGACAGCAGAGGGAACGAAGGGAAACTTGATTCGGGAGTAAACGCGTTTGGATTTGTCCACGTGCACGTAATACTTCGAGGTAATCGTATGATTTCCATTAAATCGCACATTGATTATGCAGCGATTCTGTATAAACGTCTGAGTCAATTATCTAGCGAGAAATGGAATTGAAAATGTGGTTATTTCGATATTCCGTTCCGCATTTGGTTATTTGATTACTTGGGTATTTGGACATTTGATTATTTGGTTTTTTACTTATTTACTTATTTTTCTGACTCGGACTCGCCCTCTTGCTATAAACTGTGGAATTTTGAAACAGGACATTTTGATTTCGAGAGATTTACTGGATCACTTCCCGTTGAGAAATTAAATTTTTTACTCGGAAGATACATATTTTTGGTCGAAAAGTTTTTTTTTTTTGCATACGAGGACAATTCACAGCGCTGACGTGCACCGCATTATTGCGCATAACTCACTGAGATGCACAGAGTAGAACCAGAATAGTGTTATAGGGGAATATTTATCAGGGCCTGGAATGGAGGCCCTGGGGTGCTCCTCTAGGGAGATGGTCCTCTAGGCGAACGTAGAACCCTTTGAATTCTTAAAAATTAGGACAAACGATCAAGCAACCTAACTTTACTTATTTATGAGATCATATTCGTGTACAAAAATCTATACATGACATATGAAATTTGTATACCTGAAGCGACAGATTGAATTTAATATACAGGTACGAGCGGAAATGAATGCTCGGTGAATAAAATCCATCATGTTAGACGTGTTTAATATACCGATTAATTAATTTAATTTTAATATTGTCCCCGAAGTTTGAAACCCCGGTTTATTCATAAAAATTTGATAATCTTGTATATTAATTTTGCAAAATTTGTTTTACCGCTAAAGTAACAAGATTATCTCATTCTCACTTCCTTCGACAGTATTTTGTGTTCAACAAGCTCCTGCTGTATTTAAAACGTAAAATTTTATCTCACATGTACGCGTAATGAAAACTTTAAATATTAAACATCGAAGGACTCTACCAGTGGGGAAAATGTGATTTTCACGGTAGATTGACACGCGAGCAACGCGCGCATATGTGCTCGCGTCAATTCCTGGTTTTCCAGTGTGGAAACCCAGCCGCACGAGTTCCATGTTATGAGCGCTGAGCCGTCGCCGCTCAACGGCATTATCCTCGGTAATTGCCCATCGCTAATTGCATTAATAATCGGTCTCGTGTCCCACCTCCGAACAATTTTCGCCTTGCACGTCACACTGGCATTAGCAACCCTTGGGCGACGCTTCCCTTCCCGCCGTCGCATGTGCACAATGTGCAGGCGGAAACCGTCTCATCTTATTAGGTCCTATGAGATTGTATCTGGTTGATACGGCTTCAATGTTCGATCTGTGAAACTATCCGATAATGTTTGCGTTACATTAATCTCGCTCATCGGTATATTAAACGGCACTGCTGATAGTTGAAATGAAGAGGGAGGGCTCGAGGTCGTGGCTTGAATTCAATTTGGTTTCTCTATTATCATTGTTATTATATTAATATAATATCCATCGCTGACTGCGCAGTTATTGAATTATTAATTAATGCATGAAACGGTCGGAGATTAAAACCGAATCCGAGCGAGAAGCGGAATATGGTATGAATATATATCCATATTATATAGTACAGAACGCTCGATGCAGGAGTAGCTTTTTTACGTCACGTTGAAATCGAGTTTCGTATGAAAATGATATACGTAAGAGAAGAAAAAAAAATTCAGTTTGCACTTGGCAGGCCGACAAGCGGGCTTCTGATAATAGGATCGTAAATTCCATTAGAGCCCTCGCGAGGGCATTCCCGTTTTCCCTCTCCAATTCTCCCCCATGATTTCGATTCACGCTCCCCCGCGCATTAACTCACAAAATATATACTCTTTTCATTACGACGGCAATGCTAATGTCGCATTTCAAGTGGCATGCGAATCTGCAAATAATTACACCGCATTTCGGAGAATTTTTATTTCATTATTTTTTAAATTTATTAACGATCTGATTTATTATTATTCGTCCAGATTTCCCCTTATTTTTAGGTCAAATGTCATTAATTCTTTTTTTTTGCTGTGTTGGGTCGCAGGTTACGCGGAAATCGACACACGTTAGAGAACCCCTCGCCTTTTTACCTTGGGTTAGCCTATATTCAATCGAGTTCTCTCGAAACTGCCTGCAAACATTTGCCGTGCAATTTTATCCCTTCATGCACCCGCGGCTCACGTTCGCGTCAGCGCCCACCACTCAGCGAGAGAGGGGAAAGAGAGGCTAAGCGAGAACCCCTGCCCTCATACAATATCGCTTTTCCGGCAATCGCCGTTAGAGTTTTTCCCAACGTTGTATCGAAAAGGCTTCGATTTTATTCCAACGAGGCTTTTGATGTTCGACGCTCCCGATTCGATACAAAAACATTATATACATATTTCCCATTTCCTTTTTTATTCCGTGCATCACTCGCCAATTGTCGATGGCAGGTAGCCAGACAGGAATTTCGAGAGAGTTTTCGGGCGACACACGTGCCAGTGGCGTTTCGTTTGACACGCGAGCCAGACTGGGAGAGAAAGAGGCGCACATGCCTCCGCAATTTTCATACGGGCTTTCGCGCGAATCGTCACCGGCTCGAAAAAAAATAATTAAAAAAATTCCATCGCTTACTTTCCACAGAGTGACGCACCCTTTTTTATATTTTCTGCTCTGCCACGCGGGTAATCCTTCTCGGAATCGAATTACAGGAAAGGAACTAAAACTCGCAAACTTTATTCCCTCCTCGTTTCCTCCAAATATACATACAACATATATATTACAATTTTTTTTTCACGTTATATATCATAGATATATAGTGTTAGCGATACTAAAGATACATCTTTTTAAATCAATTTTTTTTTGTTTTTAGTTTTACCTGGCTCTTCTGTTTGAGGCGAATGCAATTTTCAAGAGATTGACGACAGGCGCCTCGAGGGCCACCGAGACGCAGAAGGCCACGAGGTAAGAGGCTACGAGATTGCCGAAGTATACTATGAGCTGTAATGAAAAATAAACTTGGGTCACTGCTTTTCTCTCGTTAAAAAACAGAAAAAAATGAAGACTTTTTTTTTTATTATACGAAACTTACCACGACCCCGTTGTGAAGATGCAACGGACCGTCCATTTGGGTACTCGTTATCATCATGATAACCGGATGTACCAGATAAGCGCAGTAAGTTAGCCTCGACAACGGATACATGAGTCTGAGGGACAGTAAGCTGTTGAGTATGACCGCGGATCCCGTGCAGCACTGGATAACTATGAATGAGACGGCAATGGCCCAAGCGGTGTGACCGAGAGCAGCGTAGACGGAGCTAACGCCGACGGTAAGATCGCCCGGGTAGAGACCGTAAACAACGGAGCACATTATGCTGGCTGAGACGAACCATCCGACAATTTTTATCCACTGAAAAAAAAAAAAAATGAAAAAATAAATTGCAACGGCGTAAGAAAATAATTCGACGAAGTCCAGATCCACGAAAGCCGCGCTTACCGTCGGAGTGTTCAATTTGCAATTGGTCTTGTAGAGTATCCAGCCCGTTATCGCGCCGACGAAGTAAGGTCCGGCCCTCAGCCACGGCTTGTCGTACAGCTCGTCGAATAGAGCGAAAGGTTCCTGAATCCTAATACAAAAAACAAATAGATACATAAGTAAATAAAATAAATAAATTGAATAAAGCTCAATACTTTTTGTCCGATTTTACCTGGCAACGTAGTCGTTGCTGTATGCGACCGTGAACGTCGTGAACCACGATGAGACGATTATCAGAAGCACACCAACGACAACGGCCTTGAAATACTTGATTGACAGAAGTAGAAGAAGTATTCCCAGCACGTAGAACTGCGTGTCGTTCGCCATGTACCAGCTCCACAGCATGCACTGTTGGGAAAGTTGTCAATCGCGTTTAGATCATTGTGATAAACTGCTGGTCGATCACTATCTCGCCGATAAAAGCATCCGATAGTTCTCTAACACAATAATAATAATAATAGAAATAATAATAATAATAATAATAATAATAATAATAATAATAATAATAATAATAATAATCCGTAGAGCTGCCCTCATAACATGTGGCATCACATGTTATGAGGGCAGCTCTACAATCACATTTAAGTTTGCGGTTGAATGCATCTCCGGTTACGTATGGTTCAAAGCGTTTAGAGGATCGAAAATCAATTTCTGTCCATGGGCTTCGCTCGGGACTCGCGAACCGACAGAAAATTGAAGGGTCCCATCGCGCCGTCCAGGCTACATGTCAATCCCGCGAGTGCATCGAACCCCGTTTGACGTTTCCCGCGGTTGTATTCCCCGAGGTGTTATCTCTCGTTTTCGACCAGCTGTAAGCTCTCGTCCAGGGTCCAATGCGGCCCTGCAGTGGCGATGGCTTCGTCATCACCGCAAGCATCAAGCCCCATTCACCGCAAACTTTTCACCCATCGCCTTTCCTCACCGTACTTCTCCCATTTATTCGCGTCACGTCCACAATGATAAGGCACGAGGGACACGTCCCGATAAAAATAAAATCGGTTTTCGCTCTCCGTCCCGAGAGAAACATCGCCCTCTTCTTATACGCGTTTCTGTATCTTCCTCACTCAAAGACGCTCGTCGATACTTCGCTTCGTGTCTTCCACCTTGCACCCGAATAATCCAGACGTTGGTTTTAAGGCGGAAACGCTTCCTTCCGGGACAGCCGAGAGAAAAATAACTGCACTCTGCTTTCCTCGAGAGCCGGAAGGGTGTTCCGGAACGAGCGACTCGGTGAGTTTCCGCCGGTCGTCCGGCTTTTTCATAGCGTTCAAATTTCGTGTTATTCAATTGGCTGACGCTGTAAAGCGACGGTGTATTATACCGTAGGTCAGTTACTTATTTCTTCGTCCCTCGGGCAATTGTCGCCGTGGCGCGGGGCTGCTTCCGGTCGACCGGCGTGGGCGGACAGATACGGATGAAGGCACAGCGATACAGATAAAAGTTTATTGCCAGAGGGACCAGAAGTGACGAGGATAATTAAATAAGCGTTTCCCAGATCCGTCCGCTTTTTCGACCCGAAAACCTTCCCATTCACAATTCGGTCGAGTATATTTCGACGACATCGACCAATCCCACGTCGGCGCTGTTACGTCCACGTAACAAAGGGCCTCGCACAGCCCCGAGATAATTCACACGAAATGTTCGACGCGGACGGTGTCTCGCAGAATCGGAGCTACGGAAGATTAGGGTCGGCGGCGACCTTAGTAAAAGCTTTTGAAGACTTCGAGAGCATCTCGACCCTTTAACCGAGCCCCGAGGCTACCGTCACGGCTGAGAAGCTCTTTTGTAACAAGAGCACTTACCATTTTTTTTTTTTTTTTTTTTTTTTTTTTTTTTTTTTTTTTTTTTATTTTTTTTATTTTTTTTTTTTTTTTTTTTTTAGAATTTATTTCGACGATCTCTCAAGATTTATCCGACGGGACTGTCGGTAGGTCGATTTCTTTCGACAACCTCCGAACGGAACTTACTCCACCGATGCGGTGAAGAGATTCAATTATAGGTTCTTTCACACTCGTCCGAGAGAGCTTTCACGCAGCACGTAGCTCGAGGCCGGCCAGGTCGGGAGCGTTTCCGATTCGGGCAGACGCGTGCAAACACAAATATGTGTGGCTGTCCAATATCGTATGTGGGCACGGCGAGCCACTCGTAACGGTAAATCGGAAGAGCTCGGTACGCGATGTGATTTCATAAAATTACGAAACAGATATTAATTGGCAGTAAAAAAAAAAAAAAATTCCAGACATTTTTTAGGATTCGTTGTGCCTTACCATTTCCTCGCGCGGATAAAGCGAGTTGAGGTACAGAGCGTTTCGCCACCAGAACTTTTCGCACGTTAGATCGTCGATGATGGCCGGCGAGAACACGGTCCTCACTCGGGCGTGTTTTATCGCGACCTCGTTCATCCCCAGCACATAGAGATAAGCCGGAGTCAGCCTTTTCGGTGTGCATCACGACGCGTCGACCAGATGGAGAGGAAAAGAGGAAAAGAACAAGAAACGAAAATAAACACACGGTTGTTTGTAAATACCGGTAGACTCTCGAGAAAGCGAGTTCTTTCCGGGCGGAGAAAAGAATTCCCCTCAATTCACTCCACGGCGGAGCGAGGTAGAAAGAAATAAAGAAAAAATTCACGACCCACCTCACGAATCTGTAGAGTATCATTACGAAGAATTTTGAACAGCTCGATCGCAGAAAGTTGTTCTTGTCCGTTTGTCCGCCTCCCAGAGAGCGGTAAAAGAGGATCGTCACGAGGAGTCCACTACAAAATAGAAAAAAAGTATTAATGATCATCCAAATTTTTTTTTGCCATTTGCAGACTTTGCATTATAAAAAAAAAGCATCACCTGATGAAGAAGAACGTGTCAACGGAAAATGTAGCGTTGCTAATTGTCTGAAACATGAAGTTCCTCTCGGTGATCGTTCGCAGAGTCTTGTTTTCTGCGATAGAAAGAGAAAGGCGTGAGCATGCTCAATGAAGAGTTACGATAACACACGGTTCGCAAGTGGCGCGTTTCGCGGTGTACGTATCGGTGAAAGTTTTACTCCGGCTAGATTGACTCGCCGAAGACCGACGCATCGTTCGTCGACGACGAAGCAATTTAGCGAATGGGATGCAGTGTACGGACGATGCTCTCGCGAGGCGTCGCGCATACACACGTGAAAGAGAGACGTATTACCTCTGTAATTATATATTCTACCGCTGATTATTCTATCTCTCGCCTCGAGGCCGGACGCGGTTACCGAGCGTGGAACACTCTCCCGGGTCCGCCTCCCCATACACGCCCCGGCCAACCCTCACAATCTTCCTTAATTTGCGCGAAGGCGATTCCGCCAAGTACCTGCGATGCTGAATACTTGAAGATAAGTGTGAACCATGACGACCCAGCCCAAGGACAACACCCTCAGACCGTGGAGACAAGTGAGGCTGTCCCTCGCCGCAGGTTCCGTACTTATTATCTTCCTTCCGTTCGCGATGGGATTGAAACACATCAGGGATTTGAAAAGAAAGCCTGCAAACGATCGTGACAAAAAAAGCTATCAGGTTTTTCCCGCTTTTTTTTCTTTTTTTTATCCTGTTAAGCTACGAAGATGAGAAGAGTTTCTGTTCAGATCTCCGTTTCCGGAGATAATATTTTTTCAAGTAAGATGAGTGGTAGAGCTTTCACCGACCCTTTTCGCTTTTTTTGAGCTTTATTGCGGAATCCTCTTTGCCCGCCTCCACCTGGCCAACCTTGTCCATCTTCTCGATGAGCTCCTTTCCGTTGTCCTGGATCATGGATATTCTGCGTTCCTCAGGGATATTTCTATCGGCGTACGTGTTTATTCTCTCGTTGTTGTTCGTGTGGGTGGACGTCGACTCGACGTCGATCTCCGGCTCGTGATTTTTGTACTCGTATATCGTTGCGCAGAGCATCAGGAACAGTATAGCGCCGCCGACGGATCTGGAATAAAAATTGGGGGGTTTTCTTTACTACTTTGTCTCTCCGAGTGTGGGGGAGATCGCGAGTACCGGCGGGGCTGATTTTAAAGAATCGGGACGCGACGTGTGATATGAGCCGCGATTTGTCTTGCGACGTCAAAACAAAGTGATTCAATCTAATTTCATTGTTCTGCTCGGCCCGGAAAAGTTTTTTGCGCAATTTACAGATTTGATATGTTTCATGTATAAGAATTGTCACACTTTGCGAGATGAGTTTTTCTTTTTTTTTTGTAGATATGTTACCACATATCTTGGCATGTAAGGAACGGTGACACAATTTTATACGTTAAAATGCTGGGTATTTGGTACCCGTTATTTGCTATTTATTAAGTACAAATCTTACATCTTGGCATGTAAGGAATGGTGACACAATTGTATACGTTAAAATGCTGGGTATTTGCTACCCGTTGTTTGCTATTTGTACTTATTAGAGATTTAAAAAAATCGAAACACTAATTCACAGCCCAGATATTAAGGTTCTCCGTTACGTGACCGGCATTCGCCCAATCTCCCCTATCGAACGCTGCAGCGGCGGTCCGATAACGATATTAATTATATGGCGATATCTCACGGGGGTGGGAATAGATAACAACGGTGCGGAAAAAATAATAATATACTACAGCTACGAAACGAGATTCTGGCCGCAGGCCAGCATCAATTTAGTGTATTTATCTAGACAAACTGCCAGACAGCGGGAAAGGGGGACAGTGAAAGAGACGAGGGCGTAGCCGACAGAAACAGGTCAGCAATTTTGCGAGGATAATTGGCCCAATTACAGGATTCCTCTATAGGCACTGTGGAACATCTGCGTCCATCCGACGCTCGACTCACTGTTCCTCGCGTTGACTTCGTTTTTTGTCGTCGGATAACCGATAATTGCGACACCGGGGAGCAGATTTAATGGTTCACTTTTGGCCAGCGAACACAACGAGGCCCTCTGGCGTTTATCTCGTTAGACATCAAAGTCTCAAAATAGTAGAAACCATTCTTTTGAGACTACTGTAAGATAGTTTCGTGTATGACAGTGAGCTCTCGATTTTCGACGCTTTTCACCCTTACCCGCCTCGCTTTATCCTAAAAACGTTATTCCCAAGCTGCGTTTTCCTCGACAAAGCTCGCCGTACTTCCTAAATCCTTGTTCGACCCTCACCCCCCCCCCCCCTCGCCCACCCGACGCGCTTCCTCTATAGTCCTAGTGGATTTCGCAAGGACACAGCGCGCTCCAGTTTATCGTGTCATTTTCGATAACACACCTGAGGGAAAACTTTTGCGATTCCGGTCAACGTAATTCCGATCGCACCCTCGCGGTCTACGTATAGCGAAATATAGTACATTCCAGCTAGGAGATCAACCCCTCCGGCTTATTGGAATGTGCGCCCGATGTATAGAGCCGGAGCCTGATGGCTACACCTGATGGCTGGGGTGGACGGTCAATTTTCGTTTTTTTTCCTTTTTTTTTCGTCGCAGATTCCCCCATCGCTTTGATAAAAAATAGCGCATCTACAATCGATACGGGGGAAACTGAAGAATTATCCCGTCGCATTTTACAAATAACTAAAGGTCAGTTGCATGAAAGTTACGAGTTACGCGAACTAATAGTTAGCTGGTATGAATCAACGCTACATTATTTTTATTAGGTATCTCGACTGTCTATAAGTTCTCCCAACTCATAAAATACATTTTTGCTAGTACATTACACACACATGCATTTATACATTTATACATTTTTTTATTAGTTGGTACGAAACAATGCTACATTATTTTCATTAGGTATCTCAAGTATCTATTAGTTCTCCCAGCTCATAAAATACATTTTTTCTGAGTACACCGTGATAACGGCCTGTCCCTTTAAGAAAGATTTGTTGTTCACAATTATCCAGAATTATGTCTGCCGATTTTACGATTCATTGTCCGTTAATTTTTCTGTTTTCTGGGTAGTTTCATAACTTTTTTTTGTTATTATAAATACGTTATTGGACAAGAAAAAAATTACAGTTATTTTTGGATAATGTGCGTGTGTTTTTTAATGTGTTCCAGGAACTATTTTTTTTATAAATACGTTTCGTGTGAACAACGGAAATTGTGCCGTATTCGTCAGAGATTTGCGGAGCGGTACGGAACTCGCCTCTGATCCTGCTTCGCCTGTGCATACATTTGTATAAACACGCGGGTCCACGTGTGCTACTTATGTAAAACGGAAACCCACATACACAAGAAATTTGTTGTTCACAATCATCCAGAATTATGTCTGCCAATTTTACGATTCTTTGTCAGTTAATTTTGCTTTTTTCTGGGTAGTTTCATAACTTTTTTTAGTTATTAAAAAGTTATTTTATATTTATTAGTTATTTTTGGGTAATGTGCGTATGTTTTTTATGTGTTCCAGGAATGGTTTTTTTTTACAAATACGTTTCGTGTGAACAACGGAAATTGAGCCGTGTTCGTCAGAAATTTGCGGAGCGGTACGGAACTCGCCTCTGATCCTGCTTTGCCTGTACATATGTTTGTATAAACACGAAGGTCCACGTGTGCTACTTATGTAAACCCCAAACACACATACTCAGGAACACACATCGCTTGCCTCCCGTTGACTCTTTGCCCGGTGATGAACCGCGGTGCATACCTGCGGAATGCACTCGATAGCGCGACGCCACTTTCACGCGGGTTTTCCCCCTTCCTCCCCGCTGTTCGAGCTTTCTACGAGATTCCTTGCGTAATAGACGGCGGCGGAGATATCCCACACACACACGAATGCTGATCGAGCGTATGCACTCGGTCGCACATGAAATCCTTAAGGCTTGTACGCGGTAACTGATCGAATCATTAATAACTCCTTTGATCGTTGAACTTCGAATTAGATATTCATGGGCGATTTGCGTCAAACACAATGTTGTGTCAAACACAATGAGATTCGATCCGTAGCCGTCTGTCCGCTTAAAAAAATTTTGAAAATGATTTTTAAAGAAACAAAAAACTTTTTCATATGGATTTTCGTACTGACGCTCAAGGTAGGAATAAAATAAATGGTGGATTTCGGATGGACAGAAATAAATATGTTGGATAAACCCTCCAATGGACGCGTCAGAAATTTTATTAATTTCACGAATTTTTTGAGAAGTAGCGATTTTCAGTATTTTCAAAAACTGATGTCTCGACGGTCCAATGTAATCTCCTAAAACCCCTAGTGTCCATCGATTTCTACGGGAAAATATAGACAGAATAGAGTACAAGCCGGAATTTCATTAGGGCTCAATGCAAAACGCGTAAGAATTTTACAAAGGGTTCAGCGATTAAAAAAAAATGAAAACAGAAGGTTTAAACATCAGATTTTTACGACCGCATATTTCAATGTATTTTTTCGCGTTGAAAACAAAATCGATAGTAGTTTTAACCGAAAACCACTCTAGGCATTATGCACACATACATTTTGATATTTTTTTCTCAAAAAAGCATATTTTTCCCCAATAGCCCGACGTCGAAATCCCGAAACTTTTAGTTTCAAAAACAAGACCGTGCGAAATTCCGATAATCTCTTGGTGCCGTGTTCGACACGTCGTTGATTCGCCGACGAAGCATAAATCCACTAAAGCTGGTATCAGCTGGAGGAGATCAGCGAGCGTCTCGTCTATACAAGCTTGCGCGGATAAATTCCATTCGAGCTTCTCTTCCTCATCTACCTCATCTTCCTCTCGCTCGGTTTTAGGTCACAAAACACACACTCTGATCCCAAAACGAAGAGGATATTACGAAGTTTCGAACCCCGGCGACACGGTAAGATTTTCATTTAAATTCTTAGCCCGATGTAGGCCGTTCGATCTCCCGGCCTCGCGCCCTTCGTGGCCTAAGCTGGCGTCTCCCCCAACAACAAAGCTCCCCGTATTTGCAAAAATCGCGCCCCTGCGCGCCAACATCTCTCGCCGAGGGAGTAATCTTCCACGTGGCGGATGCGATGTAATAAAGAGGATTATTTATCACGCGGTCTCCATCGTCGAGAAAGAATAATAGTGGAAACGTTTCGGTCATGTAGGGGTGGTAGAATAGTGAGAGCGGGGCAAAACGGACCCGTGTGGACTATTTGGGGTGCGACTTTCTATTATGCCCCACGATTTGGTAATGGCAGTCCGTTTTCCCCCGGGGTTCCGTTTTGCCCCGCTCAACTCGTATATCGAGCCGGTGACTTATTCGCAAACATGTCGGGTTACAGGAGACTGCGTAACGAGAGGAACCCGCGCATACACAGCTCTCTCTCAAGTGACGCATAACGTAAGGCAAGCAAAAGCGTTATTGGACGCGTCCTCGTGCCTTTTGCTTCGTAATACCTTGCGAAACGAGAAAACGCAATTTGAGGCAATCGTTTCAAATTTATCATCCCCGGTGTTTTAAACTGCGAGTATAATACCGTAAAGGCAATGATAACTTATCATCGTGATTTATAATCCTCCCATTCACTGTCCCCGGGTGCCAGAAGCAATTAATCCCAGTTTGGAATTACCGGAGACAGATATCGCTATTTTTTCACTCAATTTCCGTTTAAGCGTGAAAAATTCTTGAGACGTGGGGATAAAAAAGTGACAATGGCGCGCATGCGCGTGTATAAACTGTAAAAGAAGTTTGCCCATTTAGCAACCATTTTTTTCCCCAAGGGCCTACCATTTTTTTTTATTTGTCAAAAAAACGTACGTTCTAATTAAAACTTCTTCAAATTAGTTTTTTTAAAAGAAGTAAAATTAACGAGAACACATTTAGCAAAGACTTTTTGTTCCTAAGGGCCTATCATTTTTTTTCTTTTGCCAAAAAACGTATTTTTAATGAAAACTTCTTCAAATCAATTAAAAAAAAAAGAAGTTAAATTAAAGAGAGAACATTTACAAAATCTGTGTACTCGCCGCTACGAGTACAAATCTCGTTCATCGTATGTGTGTCGGTATCGCATCAGCGGTGTGAAAGCCCTCCAAACGGACCGCACGACAGCGAAGGCAAGCCCAGGCTTTTGAACTCGCAGTGGCAAAGTACACAACACGTAGATTTATCTACAGTATCACACACGGGGAGGGAGAAAGAGCAGAGCAGAGTACACAAGGCGCGACGGAAATCAGGGCGAGGTAGATAGTAACTTGCCTTGAAGCTCGTGCGGACTACGCCTCGGTCTCTCCCCGCAATTTCTTGGCTTTGGCCGTGTTGCATTAATTGCAAATGGTTCACCCGCTGGGGCAGCTGGCCGAGGAGTGTCATTACGAGTGCAAGGATTCTGTCTAGCGCAAAGGTCCTTAGAGAGGGACTAGACGCGTAACGCATGGACGCGTTTACCGTCGCGAGATCCGCTTAAGTATTATGGATTTAGAATGTGTCATGCGTTCATTAATCTGAGCTTCGCAATTAATCGACCTTCATTTTTTTTTTTGCTGTATTAATCCTTTCATATTTCTAGTCGCAATAAATCGATGAACTCCTTTCGAGCGGTTGACACTGCACCCAGAAAAATAGTTTATTTGATCGGCGCCCCGCAAATAAATATTTATTCGGTTTAAATAAATATTTACTTGATTTAGATAAATATTTATTTGATTTAAGTAAATATTTATTTGATTTAAGTAAATATTTATTTGATTAAAATAAATATTTATTTGATTAAAATAAATATTTATTTGTGAGTGCCCGTCAAATAAATAATTTTTCTAGGCATGAGCCGTCCAAGTAGGAGAGAATACGGCCACATGGGGACGTTGTAAAGCGTAAGCTTGAGGCTAAATGGAGTCCCGCTTTGTTCCGTTTTCCGCTATAAAAAATGACGAAGCTTTTCCACCCATCCGAAAAGCGGATAATATGAAAGGATAGGTCACATCGTTTCATGCCATTTTTCTGGAAATTGTTTTTTTTTTATCACTTCCCATAGAACGAAGCGTCGACAGCTTCGCTTCATTCACCCCCTGATCGACAACCAATACGTGATTACAGGATTGCCGAGCGCGAGAAAAGCTTTGCCGATGCGTTCAAAGTGAAATCGCAATTTTTATCGAAAAGCTTCACGGGATCGGCACTCGTGTACATTCAGAGGGAGATACCGGGGTAAAACGGGCCATTATAACAAATTTCTCGAGGGACACATCTCGCTGATGGATGTCTTCCAAAAAAAGGATTCGACGCGAATTGAAAATACGAGGGCGACCTAATGGCTGTCTCTCGACCAGACAACAATTTATGTACAGCACCCCATTTTCTTTTTTTCGTTACACAAAAGAGTCTCATCTCAAATGGCCGGCGCATGTCCGGTTTTCCCCAGGGTGCCTTTTTTCCCGCGCTCCCTCTTTTATCGCACTGCAGGTTCATGTTTCTTGTTTTCTTACTCTCATTGACACACTATTTTATCATTCTAGCCGAAAAGGATCAAACTCGTACCCTCCGAGAAATGATCGCTCATAAGGCCCCGACTTATATAGCTCGGAAATACACGGGAGTTGCGCCGCTGGTCTTTACATCAGCGGGGTGCACCCGGCTATTTTCCGCGCGACTGGCTGCTCCGTCGATATACCCGCGGCTCTATCCGTGCAGACCCGTCGATCATTGTGCAACTATCGCAACTACACGCTTTTGCAACGAGTGCCCATTTACACAAACTGTCTCTCCCGCCGTGTGTGCGTGTGCAAATGCTCTCGGTACCCGCTTCATCTCCTTCTATTTATCCTCCTTCTACTTATCCTCCGCCGCCTTGCCGAGGGTCGTCCGATGGTTTCTCTCCCGGCATTAGAACTACACTCAAACGAAACCATGCCGTTTCCACTCTTGGCGGTAATACGAGAATAGCTGCTGCAACGCTCAGCCTGAATTGCTGTTGCCAGACCGTTGAACCTGACTGACGATGGTTGCACCTGACTCGAGAGTCCGCGACTCAATGTCTCAACCTCTCAAAGAGACCGCGTCGGTGCGCGCTTTAACTATATAATCGCGATTATACCCTTTACTTTCTTTCTCGAATCTCCACCGTCGGTGAAACCCGTAATACGGAATATAGAGAAATACGGATAAGAGCAAGAGAGGGGAAAAAAATCAATAGCTATATAACGGCACGCCTCGTCGGCTATCGCCGATCGCGAGCCATTTATTAACTTGTGACGTGTTCTGAGCGCGCCGCCTGTTGCACAAGTATGTATAACGCGATCGGAAAGAAAGTTAAGCGCGGAAAGTGTTACGCGAGTACGCGATCGTCGCGGACATCGGAGCGGCGCGAGTGTGTCACATTTTATTTAGTGACAATGATAGGCGGAAACGTCCGACAATAATGGCTCGATGTAATCTCAACCCGAAATAAATCGGGTTGAGATTAATGGATATTACGTATGTAAAAAAATGTGTCTCCCATAGACCAATGATAGGTCTATGGGAGACATATCTTTTTTTACATGCGCAATATCCATTTATCTTACCCCGATTTATTTATCATCGATTTATTCTACACTCAAAAAAATAATTTCTTTGAAGGGTGACCCGCAAATAATAAGGTATTTAATTCAACCGACAGCGATAGATAAAAATCCAAAAAGGGTGTAAGGTAGAAATGGACAAAAACATATATGTATATCAAATATTTATTTAATTCAAATAAATATTTATTTGCGGATCGCCCGTCGAACAAATGACTTTTCTGGGTGTGCGCGTCTACCGAAAATCTGTCTGCTGCGTCGATCGTTAATCTATTATATCGATTTCGATAATAACCGTTGAGTCCGACAATGTCTACTTGCCTCTACGGTCTGAGTAGGTTTTGGAACTTGTACGAATTTGAGTCTGGTGCTTCAGCGGACAAAGTTGAATCTGTTCTCGCTTCTCCAGCTGCCGCTACTGTAGCTATCGATAATTTATATATAACGTGTATCTCTATATATATCTATATGCACGCATATATGTGCGATGGGCAAAAGTCGATTACGGGAGGATATCGGGTTTCTATCCCTTGGAGTTTGCGCCGGTTGCTTGCTGTTCTCGGCATGCCGAAAGCATCCAGTAGCGCAAACAAGTTTCGTAAGCCGCCTCGAGATATTCGCCCCCGAGATCGGGGCCGGAGCAGCCGCGCTCCAAGAAGGAAGCGATCGTGTCGTTACCGTCGTTGCCGGGCTTTGCTCCGTCGGCGAACCGGCAGAAGTTCCGCGACGGAGCTGCTGGGACTTTATCTTCTTATAAGAGAAAAGCGATAGGAATCGAGAAACGGAAAAAGACCGCAGCACACATAGATGGGGATTTCGTGACGCGGAGAGACTCACCGTGTGTCTCTCAGCGCGTTCTCCTGCGGCTGTTATTCGTCGATCTGATAATATAACTTTATTGAGAAATACCACTCACCCGAGGATGTACAATTTCGGATCCAGCCATGCAGAGTAATCGCTCGAGGGCACGGGCTTCAATCTCACAATGTGAATTTTCGGTCCGCTCGATCGACCGTGAGTTGAATTTCCTTCGCGCTCGACACGATCGGCACTGGCGCGCAGCATTGACATTAGCGACACGCTGTCGCATGTGCCCGGCAAACAGAGACCGAGGAATACCTGACGTGTCTGAAAACAGAGAAAAAGTATATTCATGACCGGCATGGTCGCGATAAAACCATGAGGGTAATTCGCGAGGCTCCGTCCTCAGGAACCAAAAACACTCTCGCGCTTCGTAAGCCGCTATAATTATACGCGCAATAAAACACGTAACTCGGGGAGACTCCGCTTCACGGGTGAAATAATTCTCGGATGGTTGAGTACGAGCGTCCCACGCCAGAAAGTATAATAAAAGGTGCGTCACGTTTTCCATTCTCTTTTGGCGTCTCATTCTGCAAAATGAGATAGAGGTTTCGCAAGAAACGTTGCTTGGATTCCTTATCGAATTTCACTGGTCACTCTTACGGTCGAGGTAATTTTCAGTCGACCTCGACATATTATATTTGAAATGAAAAATCCAAATTATTGTTATTTTTTGAATATATTAAACATTTAATCATATATGTTACGTAACTTGTTAAAGCGTCATCCGTAATTGACCCATTTGGCTTATAGTTTCGAGTTATTCAACCTCAAATCATTTGACCGCAATCCATATAGACCATAGATAAGCAGTTCCGAAAATGTGGGTCATCCGAGTCCCGTTAGGGACAAATGATGCCAGTCATGTGTCCGGCACCGATGACCACGGCGTTTCGAAAGGAATCCTCTTTCGTAGCCCCTTTCGAATTTAACCGGTCAGTTGTCCGTGCCGTCAATAAAATTTTATTCACGTTTGAAAAACAGGTGTATGCGGAAAAGAGGAAGCGATCACAATAATCTTTCCCTAGTTCTCGATCGATAGGGCATATTTGATTTTTTTTTTCTTCATTTCATTATAGCTTTATGAATAGTAGATATAATTAATTAATTAGTAGTCGATCGAATGACGAAAATTATTTCTTTACGTTTCAATTACGATCCGAATCCTGTTGAGAAACTTTATTAATGCACGGTAAAAAACGGCATGCAAAATTCACATACAATTTCTTGTTCGTTAACGTCCACAATGTTTTTCTTGTCGATTTTACAATGTCTTCACATAAACGTCTTGTTCGTTGACAAAGAATAAAATGGCGAAAAAAACAAGAAAAAAAATGTGTGCTTGCTTGTGGTCAAGAAAGATTTGTTAGAGGTACAAATCTTTTCTATTGTTTGTGATTTTTTTTCAACACCTTTTGGTACATCAAAATTACAAATGAAAAGTGGAAACCTTTTCCAGCTTTCGGTTGAGCTTTATGCAATTTGTATGTAACGAGGGTTCCGGTGGAAAAACGAATTCTATCGGAATGCACGTGTACATATACTTTTCCCGTCACGGATACAATACATAGCAGTGTATATAGTAATCCCATGTGCATCGGGAGGGTGTATTGTGCGAGCGAGCAGAATGCGTACAGCGTACCGCATGTACTGCATCATCAATCCGAGAGTAGGTAAGTGTATCCGATGCCACCGACTGGTGCATGTTGAACGCACTACCTACTCTCGCTCGGTACTACCGGATAATACTCGTCGAGCGTGCAATCTGACGCGTAATGGAAAACCATTGAGCTTTTCATCGAACGGACGGAGCAAAAACTCTCAAATATGTATCGGCAATCTCGTCGATGTGGTCCAGGAAAAAGAGGAAGGAGGAAGTTCAGATGTTCAGACGTATTCAGACCGTTCAGACGTGTAGTGAAAAATGTGCCGGAAACCGGTCTATATCGTTCGGCAGAGATCTAACGGGTATTTCGGACCATCTATTTCTCGTCCATGTGCGAAAACTCTCGAAGACTGGGGTAAAATCACTCAATCAATCAAACAGCAATCAATAGGGTAAACATTTCAATTCTCGTAATGGCCAGCGAGATTGAGAGGTAGGGTAAAAGTGGGGAATATGGCCCGGTCCATATATCATTGATTTACGTGTTAATTGAGGTTGGCAATCTTCACCACTTTTACCCTACTCCATTTTGCCCCCAATCGCAGTTTCTCTGGGATGCTCGAAACCTCCCTTTAATTAGTAAACGGTATACTCAGTCTTTATTCCGTAGGCACCCTGTCGTCACCCCTATATTAATTTGTTCCACGCTGTTCGCTTTCGCTCCTTACATCACTCGCTTTTCTGGAAAGAAATGTATCTTCACTTGGACATCGTAACTCACCAGCGGCTCTATGTTGCTCGGAAACGTGAGGTACATCCTGGCGACATGAAACTTGACCGTGTAAGGTGGCACGTCGCCACCGTTGACGCCGGCACCTCCGACACCTGCTATTCTTTCTCTTCCCGTCTCAGCTTCGGTTCCATTCAACTCCGTACAAAGTGTACTCGAGCCCAGCCAAAAACCATTGCCGAAATGGAATTGCGAACTGTAGCGACCGCTTGCATCAGACACTAAAAAAAAGATATCACAAAATCACTATAAAAAGTTTTTACGAGAAAAACTATTTTTCATGCTACAAACATCAGAGAAGAGCAGGCCAAAACGGATAATTTTTTTTTACCAATCTTTCGCGAATCGTACAACACATTTTTATCTCAAATGAAGGACACGACCCCATTCAGCCCCGTCTTCCCTACACCTCATAATAAATTAAAAATGTGACATAATTGTCTCCATCTAGAGCGTAATAATCGGAATCCTGGAGTTGACCTCAATAAGAAGTACGGTAAAAGTGGTAAATATGTCCCGATCGCCACTTTTACCCTATAAATAAAATTGCGTGATTATTAAAACAGCGCAGTCTCATAACGCAATGAAAACTCATTGCGAGTCCACTCACTGAGACTCACTGAGAGTCCAAACGGACTCTCAGTACAGAACATAAGGAGATTGGATTTCTTCTCTCGTCTCGGTTGCATTTAGAGTTTCTGGCGCCGAGGGTTCATTGCCAGTTACGTAAAGTGTCCAGAGTCACATTCGAGTAGAAAGTGCAGCGGTGCGCGCGGCGTGTGCAACGCGGTAACTCGAACAACGTGCACTGCAGCATGCAGTCCTGAGCGGTGCATCGTCGAGTTACATCGTCCTCGTTGCCGGTTCGATACAGCCTGTGCTTTCGAGGGACACGCCGATCGAGTCATAAGCGAAACGGCATTTTCTCTTATGACGAAAAGTTACGAGGCAGGCAATTGTTTTTTCTGCACCGTCATCTATATAACAGGCATGAAACAGGCTTTAAGGGATGCTCAGAGGGCCACTGGTATTATCGCCCAACCGGCAGTGACTGGGCGAGGCTAATCAATACTCTCTTCATTGGTAATCGTTTAATAATCAATAGTCCTCTTTCGGTATCTAGAATATGTTTCGTAACTAACCGGCTTTCGTAATAAACACGAGAAATTGTGAGAGCATTTACTCTCGGCGTGATTAGCCCAGAAATTACATTATAGTTGCTTTAACGAAAGTGCATGTCATTATGCGGAATACGAAAAAGTCGAGCAGAGGAGGCGAAAGGGTTACGTGAATTTTACACTCGAGCTGTTGAATTTTAAATTCATATCGGTACCCTCTTAACTTCGCTACAAATTTTACCAAAAGTATTGCACACTCGCAGAACAATTTTTTATCCGCAAACTTTCGCCATTTTTTTTCTAGTCGGTATTAATATTTTTTTTGGTTCAAAATACTACTCGTTAAGAAAACAAATTGTACAATAGACATGAAAAAAAAAAATGGCCTTCGAATATTAAAAAGATAATATTGCTAAAACCTTCCCATCTCGTTTACTCGGTGCAAAGCATTGTCGTACTGTGCAAACTCCGCTCATACATTCTTTGCTAATTTCGCAATACAAATCCTCGAACAACTTAGAAACAAAAATAAAACTGAGAGTTTGTCTGGCCGGTAACAGCCAGTTTCCTACTTCCCTCAGACTCCGTTTCGCTTTATCGCTCGCGACATCCCTGTAACAATAGTGTATTGCGAGTACCAGGAGTTACACCATTTACTACTGCAGCAGAAGGCCGTTCGTCGGCCCCAGCGGGCGAGCGATAATTTCTCTCTGCTCGCGGGCCCCGCAGACACAAAGTTTCGCAATTATAAATCCACGGAGCTGTAACCTGTGGAGCTCGTACGCTTGGCACAGAGTCGTGCCTCTAGTTGCTAGCACAGTCGAGATATATACACCGAACAATTATCATTGTATAATACATAATAGACAGTATACAGCGAAAGGAGACGAGTCGGCCAATTCGCCAATTCTCCACCGTCGTCAATAAATTTTTTTATAGCTCATTATTTGTTATGACTTTACACGTCAACGTGGCGAATGTACTCTCTCGTGAACACGGAAAATTCTCTCGATTCCTTTCGATTCCCTTTGAAACTCTCTCTTCGGAGGTGCCCGTGCGCGAAAAAAAAATTTGTAGGTTGCGCCACTCTACCGGTAATTCGTACTGTAATTTGTGAAACACGACGTTTAACGATATCTATTGCACTTCTGCGCCGATGATATATTCCCAGTTTCTAACTACCGCGCGCTGCGGAGTTGCAATAGTATTTATCGCGCAAAAAATTTCACTCTTTCCCGTCCGGTCACTCACGGTTGCTAAACACGTTGAGATGTTGAGACCGCAAAGTTTCGTAATGTTGTTGGTGTGGATTTTTTTCCGACAAAATAAAATAACATAGCCTAATGTCCCATCGGGTGACGGATCATTACCGAAGCTGCAGCGTTTATTCAACAGTTATAAAATGTTGCAGTATATTTAAAAAAAATGACACAATGTTCGGCGCAACGACATTGGATACACCCAGAAAAATAATTTATTTGACGGCCACCGTTTATTTGGTACAAGTAAAATATTTATTTGATTTAAATAAATATTTATTTCATTTAAGTAACTATTTACTTAATTTAAATAAACATTTATTAAAATCAAATAAATGTTTTACTCAAACCAAATAAACGGTGGCCGCCAAATAATTTTTTTTCTGGGTGTAGTAAAATTTTTTATTGTTCATTCGAAGACTTACTCTTGGCCGCCCAGAGCTTTCCGTCTTTAAGGGCCTGGAGAAACCAGTCCATGTCGCGACGGCACTCGACGTCGAGCTTTCCCGGCACTCTCTTCCATCGCAGTGGATTGTAAAGATCCGTCAGCCACTGGACGCTGTTCCCCGTTTGTTCGAGCTTATCCTTCATAAAATCGAGATCCACATGTCTCGGACTCTCGTTGTCGATTTTAGCGACATTCTTCAGATGTTTCTTCCAATCGAGCTCCGGATTGTTCTTGCTGAAAGCAATCAACGGTCCCGATCGCTCCGTCGACGACCCCTCCTCCTTGTCCGAAAAAACGTCGGACTCGTTGAAGACCGGAGATTTCACTCTTATCGGGGAGACTTTCTGTGGCTTGCTCAATCTCAGTATATTCGAAACGTTCTCGTTGTGCGACGCATTGATCGCGCACAAAAAAATCACAGACATCAGACTCAATCTCATGGTGATCGACATTTCTGCGTCAGCTTTGGGCTCGACCCTCGCGTATCCAGGGGCCGATAAAATGTATTATTCAAAAAGTTTTCTTCCGTTGTAGGTAAGATTACAGCGGCCAGTGGATCGGTCACAAAAATTCTCATCGATTCCTCTTCACTTCCTTACGTTCCTCGCGATTTATCATCATCTTGTAACGCACGGACACACCTCACACACATACACATACACACACACACACACGCACGCACGTTCGATCACCTCCTTTCCGGTACCGTCGACAATAGGTTTTTCGATTTTTCACTCGAATTGGACGAAGCAGCTGACGCGAACGCGTTTCAATTCTCTTTGACTTTTATCATCGTTCTGCGGTGGAAAGACAGCAAGTGACCGAGGACCGGTGGCCAGTTAACTCTCCCTCTCGTCTCCAAGGCAACACATCCAAGCAGGTTGCAGCGGTCCGACAACGGCCACGGATCACTTAACCAGGCAATCAAGATCTCGCTTTCTTTTTTCACGATCTCACTCGATTCTCTCGATTCCCAGTAATTTTCGTCGGATATTTTCTCAATGGCTTTTGTTGTCATTCATTTGCATATTTTATTAAATTTTTCACTTTATGTACGGCGGGCGATGAGTTCTTGTGATTGTTACGCCGCGATTTCACACGTAATGCAGTTACGATGAAATTGGGTCAACCAACTTTTACCGATGTTTTTATCGGTATGAATGGTTTTGTCGTTACGACAGCTTTTGTCGGAATCAATTTAAGTGGAAATAACTTAATAAATTATAATTAATGGTTATTGGGGGGGGAGGCGTTTGATGCACAGTCACGTTCGATGTCGCGATTTACTCGAGGCAAGAGACAGCTGAAGCTGTCCGGTTGGTTGTCGGTACACACATGCGGGCCAAGAGGTATAACGTACTGAATGAAGCGAATGGACGGGCCCCACGCTGTTCCCTACACGCCTGACTACATTCGGACCCGTGATATTCCCTTTCTCCCGCGCTGACTCGCCGGTGCGAGAACGAGGCGAATTTCCTTCTCGGGTCGCGAAGAAATGTCGCGCCACCAGGCCACCTCGAACTCTCGCGTCGATCGGTATTGCACAAACCAAAAAAGGCACAGAGTACGGGAAGAGGGTTTCGACGATATTAAGCGAAAATACGCGTTTCGGTTTCGATATCGGTAAAAAGAATCGTTTCACGAAACAGATACTCCGCAAAAAAATCCTCCAATTCTAAATATGAAATTTTTTATAGTTCCTTTTTTTAAGATAGGAGATATCAGAAAAAAGTGATATTGGAAAAAATATAGCTCTTACACTTTTGTTATATTCGAATCTAGGAATTTTTTAACGTGATCAGAAACTATTACGAACTATCGTTCGCGTGAAATTTTTCATAAGTTTTTTATGAGTTACTAGCCAAGACCGCGCGCTTCGCGCGCGTACCCCCGATCTTTGATATCTCTTTTTATGTATTTTTTTACATTCTGTTGTCGGCACTCACATATGAGGTGGCCAGCTTTCTTTTGACGGCTCGTTTTGCCCCACTGCCCTGTTTTGTGGTTATTACTGGAGATACGCTGTGTATATTTTGTCCTATTCCCCTCATAATG
>JAPYZC010001001.1:0-49114 GCA_030522665.1 Ichneumoninae sp. A BG-2022a
TTGGATTTAACAAACATTTTGTTCAATCGACCAAATATTTCTTTCGCCACCCGTGACTGCAGCTTGGTTTGATATTACCAAACCTTTTTTTCGGTGTACGAAGTTTCGTAAAAATAATTTATACTTAACAAACTCTTTTGTGCAGGTTTGAATATACAAACCTGTCCGTTCATTTCCCGTGGCGTTGACAACTTTAGTGTACCTTTGTTTGTAAAACTGGAGCCGGACGGAGCGATCGGAGAATTAACAATTAAAAAATGGTGAACGTTCGTGGACAATAAAAAGTTAACTCTTTATTTTTACTGCGTGCCGGTAGCAGTTTCACTTCCAGCTAACAATTCGAGGCCGGTAACTATCTCGAACAATATTCCTTCTTAGCTTCCGGCGCGTATTTTCGAATGAAACATGGAGTCAATAGAATAGAAAAATTAACCTGAGATAGTTTCATTCTCGACTAAACAAGTGAAATTTCGACGAAATTTCTAATTTCACCGTTTCGAGAGCGACCGGTTCTGTGCGTTTCGGCTTAAAATTGTCGATGGCGGTGTTAATTCCGTTAAGCCAAAATTGTGCGTTCGCTCGATCGCGAGTTCGGCCGAATCCGCCTACATGTTTTATTAGTGCGCGAACGAGGGGGTTTATCAGCCCCAATGAATTACGCCCGCCCAGCGGATAACAAACGATGACTGACGTCTCTTAATCTCGAGAGTGAAATTGCAGGCGCGCTGCGCTCCGGTGCGATTCTCCAACATTTGCAGGTTCAATGTTATCGGCGCTTATTAAGGATTTACGCCACAATAAAGGGCTACAAACGTACGCATATTTCGTGATTTTTTATTCGATAAATATATGCTTCAACGATTTGATTTTTTTAGGGTGGAAGGAGGACGTATTAACGAACATTTTAAAAAATCCATTGCATTTTATTGTTATTATTTATGTTTTTTATCGGTTTGCGTACAAACATTTTTCGCAAGTTCGCTTGCGCTGTCCCTGATTTTGACATTTTATGTGAAACAATTTTTTTATTTTATTGTTTCTTAATGAATGATGTACACCGCGGCCCCTGACGTGGGACATTTTTTTTAATTGGCAAAATGGCAGCCATTTGAAAAAAAAATCGATTTTTATCAATTTTTTTACAATTTAAATTATTTTTAAAAACAATTTTTTATTATTACTTTTTTAATATGAAACCGTCAAGGACTAAAGAATCTGTAGAAGTAAATCGGGAAAAATTTTCATAAAAAACCATCAACTCGTTTTTGAGATATCAGAGTCACCGATTTTGAAAATCACGTTTCGAGAAAAACGCGTTCAAAGTTCGTCCGCATCGCTGCTCGAGCACTCTGCCACTTTCCACATAACGGTCTCTAACTTCCACAATTCGTTGAATATCGACATCGATTCTTCACACTGTAATCTATTAGAACATTCTTTTTAATTAAAATAAAATTCAAAATTTTACTGTGGCTCAAGCCCTTAATAAACGCGCCTGTCTGCCGAGCGGGGTGGACTGTGGCGTTTGATTAAAACATTTGTACCCGGAAGTGCCAGTTGCCGTCAGTCGCGCGTTGCCCGCCCGGACATTAGTGCAAAACACTGTTTAATTAAGCGAGTTAAATATCGGAGACGAGCCAAAAAAATCTACGATTATCGTCGGTCCACAGTAGGCGTGCAAACGCGCTCGCGCGAATTCATTTCTCACCGGTCGCTAATTGTACCGAGCCGGGAATATCCGCGTTCGTGCCGTCACACAACCCATTAAAGTAACCTGTGCAGTCATCGAACGGCCGAGTGTGCGTAACGAGGGTCTCAAATAATTACAGACCTCGCTCGACGATAAGCCGCCCGGAATTAGCGTATTTGCATTTTACGCTCTATGACGAGAGTGTGGAAAGCGCGGGACGCGCGCGCCTGCCGTGTACGTACTGGCCCGTTACAGCGCGAGTGCGGTTCGTAAATAATTTCCGATTCCAATATCGGTTGCCACTCGGCGTGCCTTTTCCCTTTGCCGATGGGAAACATCGAGTGCCGACTCGCCTTTCGAGCACGCTATCCACTCGCGAAACAAACAAAAAGCATACAATTTCGATCTCGCGTGACTCTTTTCGCAGGCTGATTAAAAAAAAAACAACAAAAAAAGAAGTCGACAAAAAAATTCGTTATCCGTTGGGTTGATATTTCCATGAGACTAGTTAAACTTTAATTGGAAAACCGATCAGCCAATCTCCGTGTACACACGAATGCCCCCGATAATACATCGCGCGGTGGAGGGTGCGCGATAGGCTAAGCCCTTCGCGTTGTTGAATTAATATTCGATTCTCTCATTCCCACTCCATCGGCCGCTTAATTCCAATATATCTGCGAGCGATGCCGTCGTCGCTTCTGGATGCACCTACGGCGGGCGCGCGCCCTTCCCACCCTCCGAAATACCGCGAATGGACGCACGCAGGTCATGCGCTAATGCGTTTCGACGCTCCGATATTTGCGTAGTTTCGTTTTTATTTATTTTTTTAAATTTTTCAAAGGGAAAAGACCGACGAGAGGCAAGGTTTTATCCTCGTCCCGCTGCGATATCCCTTTGTGTATAACGCCACCGACGCGCGCACGTTATCGGTATTAGTCGCGGAGGCGGCGAGGGACCGGGCGGGAAGGGCTCGCCGGGCCGGAGGCAAAACTCCGGAAAATTGAAATTAATGAATGGCCAGGTCTGCGAGGGGAGGAGGGGTGTGCGTGTGCTTGGCGAGAGAAGCCCCCTGACGCCGGGGAGGCCAATGGGGATCCATCCGCGAACAAAGAGGGATTGATATCCGGAGTGCCGCGAGAGGATGGAGTGCTCGACGACTGCGAGCGGGGGGCGATGAGCGGGCAGGAGGAGGGAAAAGGCTCCCTCGGTTTCCCTTTGCCCGATGCGCCTTGGGCGGAATGGCAGAAAAAAAGAGGAAGCGACTCCGAGTACATATCTCCGGCTATCCCCTCAGACTCACGACACTTCCTCAGAGCGATGATAACGTTATTATGGATTTTTTCCGGTACTACTAATAAAACGGGGGAGCGGAGTTAAATATTACTTTTCCTTCGAGCCGCCGACTGTCGAAGAAGTGCGGAACGCGGCTCATCTCTCCTGATGTTAATCATTGATGCGTGTAATGAAGACGTTTCTTCGGATAATTGAGGAAGTTGCTTGGACGTTTTTGAAAGAAAGAAAAATATATTTACACTATTTAACACGGGTGTTTAAAAAAAGACATTTTTTTATTTTAATTTTTCTCTCACCTTTTTAATGTATAGATTTCGATGTCAAATTAAAGCTCGCGACAGGCGGTACCTAGCAAAAAATCCTAAAAGGTGCCGCATTCGACGTTTTACCCAAAATATGCGGCACCTCTCAAACACCTAGAAAAATAATTTGTTTAAAATGGAACCTCGCGATCGGTAGGCCCAAGCAAAAAATCTTAAGAGATTCCGTATTCATCGTTTGTACCCAAAAAGACAGAAATTATCGAATTTTTCACCGCTTAGAATTTTTTGCTAGGGACCGCCTTTCGTGAGATTCAATGTGAGATCAAAATCTATACATTCAAAGAGTCGAGGGAATTTTTTTTAATGTCCTTTTTGCGAATCACCCTGATGTACCCGGATTTGCATTACGAGATATTTATGCGAACGGTGTTTTTTATTACTAATTCTAGACGACTGATCCATGCGACAAGGCGCGAGCATTGGCAGTCTCGAGATCGGCGCTCTACTGCAGGAGTCTTCTTCAGGAGGGCACTTTCGGGCGGGTCTACAAAGGGGCGTTGAACGTCGCCGGGAGGGAGCAGGAGGTCATCATCAAAACTGTAACAGGTGAAGTTTTGTTGATTGTCTTGATCTTTCGAGGGTGCGCTCGGAAGTCATTGGCTTCGGATAGTGCAGAGACGTTTCGCATCAGCTTGAGGCCCGACGGGTCTCGTTCGATGCTGAAGCGATCTCTGATCTCCGATTGGCAATGGTTCGGATTTGAAGAAAAAGATTGATTGAACAACATACAATTGCAGAAGTCGCCTCGGCGTACCAGGCGTCGCTGCTCGTGGTCGAAGGTTCGCAATTGGCCGGTCTCGTTCACGCCAACATAGCGTCGTTGGTTGCGGCGTGTCTGGACAGTCCGTGCCCGTTGCTCGCTTACGCCAGTGCGCCGAGCGAATTGAATCTCAAGACTTATCTTACCGACGGCAATCATCATCCGGTCACGAGGGACCTGGTGAACATCGGAGCACAGGTTGCGAGGGCCGGGGCATTTCTTCACGGACGGGGACTCTTGCACAGGTAAGCTATCAACCTTCAGCCTGGTTGTCGCTTCGAGATGAGACTCCTTAATGGTGTTTTTTTTTTAATGCGCAGGGACATTGCCGCGAGGAATTGTCTCATAGAACCAAACAGGCTCCGCGTGAGACTGGCGGATGCAGCACTCGCGAGGGACATCTTTCCGCAGGACTATCACTGTTTGGGCGATAACGAGAACCGGCCGATCCGATGGATGGCCTTGGAGAGCCTGCAGCACAATCAGTACAACACCGCTACCGATGTGGTAAGATACCTTTCTTTATTTTTATCCGTAGCGTAAAAGTGGAGAATATGGCCCGGTCCATATATCATTGATTTACGTGTTAATCGAGGTGGGCCATATTCACCATTTTTACCCTATCAACCCTTTAAAGTTACACCGAGAAAAAGATATGGTTGGGTTAACTACGGCGCGCTGACGTGCCTTCAAGGGCGTTATTTGGGATAATAAAGAAATGTTGTTTCGTTCGACATATTTTTAATCGTGTGAAGTTAATAATCGACCAAGAAAACAATGCTTTAGTTGTACCAAATAAGAGCTTTGAACTTTTGGTTAATCCAACCATTTTTCAAAGGCATTATTTGGTACAACAAAAAATGTTATTTCATTCGAAATATCTTGAATCGACTGAAGTGAATAATCGGCCAAAAAAAATAATACTTTAGTTGTACCAAATAACAGCTTTGAACTTTTAGTTCAACCAACCATTTTTCAAGGGCGTTACTTGGTACAACAAATAATGTTGTTCCACTCGAAATATTTTGAATCGACCGAAGTAAATAATCAGCCAACAAATCAATACTTCAATTGTACCACTCAAATAACAGCTTTGATCTTTTGGCTAACCCAACCATTTCTTCCAAGTCTGCACTTGAAGTGTGAATCTCCGAGTGCTCAATTGTATTGCAAATTTCGTCACCAGACTGCAATCCAAAACACAGCTGAATTCGGAAGACGATATAGTGTCTCCTCTTTTCCGTTACAGTGGGCCTTCGGCGTCTTCCTGTGGGAATTGGTGACAATGGGACAGCAGCCTTACGTCGAGGTCGATCCATTCGAGATGATGGCCTGTCTGCGAGACGGATATCGACTGGCTCAGCCGCGTCCCTGCCCGGACGAGCTATTTGCCGTGATGGCAGTCTGCTGGCTGGGTCTGGCCCGCGATCGCCCGACGATGCCTCAGCTCCTCGCCTATCTCCAGGAGTTCCACGACGCCCTTGGCGGCTTCATCTGAGGATCTTCATAAACTCACGAGCCCAAGAGCCATCACCGATCGAGCGTCGAGTCTCCGACGCTCGATCGGAGAAAATGGGATGACTTCATTTCCCGATGACTTCGGATGACGAGGCTGCACGGATGACTTCCGCCATCAAAGACCCCCACTATTTACATGTGTCCGGAAGAGATAAACCAAAAAAAAAAAAAAAATGACGAAGCGCCTTCGTACGGATGAATCTTTCACAAAAGTTCACCGCTACGATGGCTCTTTCTCACGGAACAAGAGATATTTTCGACGAAAGTACGTACACACGATCTGGGAGAATTCGAGAAGGACCCTCGACGCATCCCTCGCCCCGGGGGAGATCCCATGAATAGCGTGATGGCCGGATGGGAAATCGGTGATTTTTTATTCAAGTCGATTTGCCACAACGGGTGTTAGGGTGAAGGGGGGGGGGGGGATCCGCTGGATGACCGAGTCGCTGTTCCCTCCTCGGCACGGGGCCAGGAGAGTTACAAATCGCGTCTCGAAAGTGGCGCGTTAGGGTCCAAAAAAAAGAGTTGGAAAGAAAGCTAGCGGGAACGAAGGGCGAGATATACGCTGGCTCGAGAGCCCGCTCGGTAAGAGGTGCGATGTGTACGCTCGCTCTCGGCGTCTCTTATCGAGGAAATTCGTGGATACTCCGAGAAAGGATTGAAGATGCGAGCCAGGAATATTGATGGGACGTGGATTTATACATTCGCGTATTTTTCCCCCTACCTGTCGCCCGTACGGGTTTAGGGGAGAGCGGGGCAAAATGGCACACTGGGGCAAAACGGGATAATGAGACAAAACACTATTCTCCAATAACTTTTGGATGGTCGCGATGGTGGTACGGGGGGGCAAAACGGGTTTTAAAATTCGGATGTATCGTTGGGACAAAATGGGGCATCCAAAAATTATTGGAAAATTGAGTTTTGCCCTTACTGTCCCGTTTTGCCCCGCTGTGCCATTTTGCCCCGGTCTCCCCTACGTATGTGTTTCCTTCGAGGATGCGGAGCTACGCAGATTCGAGCGGTAAACAACCCGTTGCGTGTCTAGCGGGATAACGCCATTCAATCAAATCGAACCGGAAAGTCTGATTATAATCAAAGAGCGTGCTGGAATTGGAGGTCAATGTCCGTTTGCACGATACTCGGATGATCCGTCCGAGTCGTCGAAAACGAAAACAACGGGCTCGCTTGAGCCCTCATTATCCATCAGAAACCCGAGCGGCGAGGATAAGTAGTGACAGCGAGTAAGCGATCAGACGGGCGCGCCTGCAGCACGGCAACCAACTCTCGCGCCGGTGCGACGTGTCTCCGTTCCACACTTCGTGATGCTTCGCTATCCGGAACATTTTTATCTCTCCCCTTTAAGCCCTCAATCCCGAAAGATCTTCATGAAGACATTGCGGCAAAGAAAATGTATTTTCAATGCATCGATCTTCGTGTAATCTGCACCCAGAAAAAAAAATTGATTTGACAGCCACCGTTTGGTTTAAGTAAAAAATTTATTTGATTTAAATAAATATTTATTTAAGTTAAGTAAGTAGTTACTTAAATGAAATAAATATTTCCTTAAATCAAATAAATGTTTTACTTAAACCAAACGGTGGCCGTCAAATAAATTATTTTTCTGAGTATGTTAAGAATTTGTTGCATATATTTTTTTATAAATATTTTTCAAAATTACCGTTTCACCGAAGGGTTAAATACACCCAGAAAAAAAATTTATTTGACGGCCACTGTTTACTTGGTTTAAGTGAAATATTTATTTTAATTAAGTAAATAGTTATTTAAATTAAGTAAATAGTTATTCAAATTAAATAAATAGTTTTTTAAATTAAATAAATATTCATTAAAATCAAATAAATATTTTACTTGAACCAAATAAACGGTGGCCGTCAAGTAAATTATTTTTCCGGGTGTAACAAACGCTTAGAGACGGGGATTTAGCGGTCAGCAAATGCAGTGTTACCGATTGTAAAGAAGCAAACCGATGGGCTCTTTCGCGATTTTTGTCGATTAAATTTTGAGGTTGAAAAAGACACGCGAGCCTCGGTCGTCGTTAACACTCCGCGGTGAATCTTTCTTACCCTCGAAGGGCTCCGCGACGTTCGCGGCGAACCATCGGGAGAATCGAGCGCCGTTGCTCGTTCTCGCTCTGTCCTCAATTACGAAACTCTTCGGATATTTGCAAGCGGAACGAAGGCCCGTAGCGCGATAGCCCTCGCGCAGGCAAAGCTCGCCGAGCCGACAAACACCAACAGCGAAAGAGAGAATGAAAGAACGCCGGCGCGCAATTCCATTGTCGCGGGCGACCTTCGGTGGACAGACGACTATTGCGCAAACGGACGGCACGGACCTCACACATTATACACGTACTATTCATAAATAGAAATTCAAATTAGTATATACTGTAGTTATCGCTCGTATAGCAACATTGATGAAAGTCATTGCGAGATTTGTATTGAGAAGGAAAAAAAAATTTAACAGCCTTTCATAATTATCGTACTCGTTCGCATACTGCAAAAAAAAATTTGATAAAACATTAAAAATTAAAACACCGCCGGGAAAGTATACAAGTAAAGATAAATAATTTCGTTCTTACGAATTCAACTCGATGTCTAGATGTCGCATGTTTCATACTACGATGAACTTTAAACAATTTCGCCCTCTCTAACACTCCCCCCCGCCCACACGTGTTTGTACCACGAGCCCTACGACACTGCCGCTTTTTAAGTGAAAAACTTAAGAAAATAAATCATCCGGACACTGAGACGATTGGCGCCGACACAATCATAGCGCTCGTCACTGTAATAATGATAACAATAATAATATTCGAAAACTCATTTCCTACGACTAGTATCGTGCACTGCTATGTGCACAGGATGAGGTGGGGCAAAACGGTCCGTTTTACCAATTTTTCGAGGGACATAAGAGAGTGTCGTATCGAACGAAGGACACTGGTCCATTTTGCCCCGCTCTCATCTGCGCAAACAAAAATGTAATGCATAAAGTAACCCGCAATCGCTATGGGACTGTCGAGCGCGACCCGCATCAAATAATATTTATCGCATCGGGTCTCTAACTCTCTACGTCGTACGATTAAAAAAAAAAAAGACAACATACTTGATTAACTACGATAAGCTATCTATAACGCTATTTAAAAATATTCCTGAATGTTTTTTATTATTGGAGGAACAGGGTAGGCTAGTGCTGCACACACTTATTTCGCTGTTTCGCTGTACAATATATAAGAATGTAATAACTCGCTGATCGATTGTTCCCACGAGTTTCACCCTCGCCCTCTCGATTATTCCGCGCGAGAAGCGACAAGTGCGGAGGGGCGATTCCGGTCCTCCGCGGGGATGGCGTATCGAGGGGACCCGAGGGTGAACTCACTGTTCTCCGCATTCAACTGCTGTACACCTTCCTACGAATTTCTCTCGAAACTCTTTCTCGAGAGTCGAGAGACGCCCATCACTTTAACCTCCCTGCCCCGTATAGTGTCTACAGTATCCGCGAGAGAAGAAAATAAGAAAGACAAAAAAAACAAATGTAAATACCTAATGATATGGCGAATAATAGTGGTGCGCCGAGTAAGTTGATTTGTGCAGATTCTATTATTTCCTATAACGATGTACGGCATTATTTTTCAATGGGATAATAAAATATACGTGTTAAAGCGACGCCTCAATTATTAACCCTTAAACGCTAGAATTAAATAGTTTTAATGAAATACTAGGAGGTTGTTGCGGCTCGGGCGACTCGCGCGCTCGCTATGGAATATAAAATTTAGAAACCGGAAATTTAGGTTTCTAAAGATTTATCGGACACACATGACTTCCGGTTTGAAAATCTCATTTTTTCGATCGGAAGTGACGTCAAAAGCAAATACGTCACTTCCGATCCAGAACATTAACTTTTTAACCGAAAGTGACGTATTTTCGATATGACGTCACCTCCGGTCGAAAAATGTGATTTTCAAACCGGAAGTTACGTATTTTCGATATGACGTCACCTCCGGTCGAAAAATGTGATTTTCAAACCAGAAGTGACGTATTTTTGGTATGACGTCACACGTCCAGTCAAAAAATATGATTTTCAAACCGGAAGTGATTTACTTTCGATAAGAGGTCACTTCCGGACGAAAAAAGGATGTTACAAAAAATAAAAGAAAGTGAAGAATGTGAGAATTCAACAAACTCTGTCCTGCGATATTCTTTCAAAACTTCTTGAGAGACGAGGAAATTTCACCGGATTTCTCATAGTCGTGTGCGAGAGCTGTTAATAGCCAGGCTCGGTAATCCACGTAATGTACAACGGCGCAAGACGGGAGTCTACCGAGAGAACCTACGCGAGCAGCGAGTTTGCGTACTCACTTAGTTGAAAGCAAGGGTAAGGCGCGCGGGGAGGCGAGGAACGTGGCCCTTTCTAAAATCGCGGGAATGCTCGCGGGTCGGGCAAAAGAGTTGAACTGCGAGCGAGAGGCCTCCCCCCTCCCCCCCCCCCCCCCCCTCTCGGGGCAATCGCAGGGTACGCATTATTTCCTAATCTAACCGAGAGAGAGCGAGAGAAAGATAAAAAGAGTGAGATAAACGGGGGTACGGCGAGAAGGGGGGAGGGGGGAGAGAGGGGGGTGCCCAACCGGCCAACGAAAACGAAAGTGACGGAGAAAGTTGAGCATTGTTACGAAGCGTAAAACTCGACGTGCCCGGGTGGCAATACGAATAGGCGGAGGTGAAGGGAAGGGGAGGGGGGAGATAAAAAGAAAAGAAGGGGAAGAGTCGGGCCCCCTCGAGGTTACCAGTGAAAACGAACGTCTCTCTGCCCACGCACGTGCATACGTTTATACAGATAAATACATGCACTCCACGAGCGTATTGTACCGCAGACAATGCACAAAGACAGTTCTGCAACTCGTGCGATTATAGTTTTGCTCGTTTCCTGAACGCTACTTGTATGCAAATTAATTAAATAATATACGCGAAATAGTATAAATACGAAGTCTTGAACTCGTTGCGGAATCTTGCCGTTTAATTCGCGGAGGGGAGAGGGGTAAAATGGACCGGTGTCTCCCATTCGGAATTTGACTATTTCTATGTCTTCGGCGAGAAACTTGTTATACATTGTCCGTTTTACTCCCCTCTCATTTTGCAAGTAATGTAAATTTAATTCGTGCGTGTGAGATTTTGTTATATTTGATTTTTTTTAAGTAAGTATGCGAAAACGATGTTTTCCACAAGAAATTTGTTATACATTGTCCGTTTTACTCCCCTCTCATCTTGCAAGTAGTGTAAATTTAATTCGTGCGTGTGAGATTTTGTTATTGTGATTTTTTTTTTTTATCTTTGTATGCTAAACCGACGTCTTCCGCGAGAAATTTGTTATACATTGTCCGTTTTACTCCTCTCTTATCTTGCAAATAATGTAAATTTAATTCGTGCGTGTCAGATTTTGTTATATTTGATATATATATTTTTTTTGAACTTCGTATGCAAAACCGAAGTTTTTCGTGGGTCGTAGCAGCAAAGTCCTCGGCTCGATGGGCCAGCACGTCCGCGAGCTCAGGTCGTTATCACAAGTGGATCCGCACGTAGAGAGAGAGACGCGACCTCACAACTCGAGAGAAGCGTTGAATAGTCTCTGGCAATCGTGTCCACACAATACGTATTATACTTACCTGTGTGTATGTAAGTCTCTCTCGGGTATGTACCACCTAACTTTCTCCTTCTCGTCGTCGTCCTCGTCCTCGTCGCGGTTTCCTCCTCGAAGTACCGGCTATATCGACCCTGTCGAGTCGTCGCCTCAATTCTCACGGCCCAACCAACCGAAATTGAGGTACTCCACTATGCATTCGAGAGTGTGTCGCGCAATCGGAATTTCTGATGCGACACAATATAGCCAATAACCACCCCTGCTGCATCCCCTTAACCTTTCGACGGGCAAGCGTCTTCCCATTAAAAAAAAAAACACAAATTTTCATACCCTGGAAACTGCTCTATATGTGTGAAAAATGTCGATTTGAAATATTTGCTTTTCTTATTTTTACAAACAAATTTAATGAAGAGTAAAAATCGAAATTTTCACTAAGCTTTCTTATTTGATCGACTTTTGTGTACAAAGCCTCTCTGAAAAATCATGTTTCATGATTATTTGGCTTCCTCGTAGAGGAGACTTTGTCAATAATAGAAAACAATCGCGATTGAAAAATATGCCTTTTAGAAAATACAAAAAAATGACGAATTTTTTGCAATGTTCGCTACAAAGATTCCTCACAAAAATTGTAGTTATTCGTCGTTTCGGGACCACGTCTAAATATGATTTTCCGATGCTTTGGAACATTCCGAACACATTTTCATAAAAATATCGAATTTTGTTTTCATGAAAACGAAGCTTCCCCGATAAAGAAGCAACAACGTTTATAAATCAAATCGATTTATAAACGAAAGCCTTTCAATGGAATGCAATAGCGTAATTTTTTTTCAGAATTATCACATGAAAATGTAACAACATACTTTCGATAATAGTTTTTCCGCCAATGTAGCGAAATCGCTACACCAGCAGCGTTAATTTTTTGACGCACATTCTTCGTAATTAAATAAAATGAAGCGAGGCAGAATTGTTTATTTGCAAGCACATTTTATTAGGAGCCCATTTTTAGATATCCGATTTAGCGTGTGTCCCCGATGGGAACTCTAGCGCATCGGGCGATCATAGAAAGAGAGCGTCGAGCAAGTACTAACAGCCGAAGAGCGCGCGGTAGCGCACATGTACGCGAACGTGAGAGGCGTCGACGAAAGTCTCTCCGCTCTTACATAATTCGAATGCGGGACGTCCGTCCTCGTGGGCTCAGGCGTCTCTCGAAAGAAAGAAAGAAAAAAAAATCAGCAACAACTGGCTAACGCACGCCTCAACGGCGTGCGAACGAGGAGTACATCGTATTATGCGAACGCACGAGGTATCCGCGATTTCCAATTCAAACGTATTTTTTTTAACTCTCCCCCGTCCTCCTCCTCCCCGCTCGTTCTTACCTTGGCGACTTTTTTCCCTCGTCCTCGGAATCGAGTGAAACGCAAATTACAAAAAAAAAGAAACAAAAAAAACTCCCCCAACAACTCGGCAACGCTTCGTTTAATTACGAAAAGACAAATGAAACAAGCCTCGTCGAGGAACGCAATTGCAGCGATAATCTTTCTTTTTTCATCATCGATCCAGCGAAACCGCGAAACGCAAAAAAAAAAAATGAATACAAACAAAAGAAAACCCTGCAACCTACTTGACGCAACCGATTTGTTTAGTAATTGAAAGAGAGTAATGAAATAGGGTCAACTCTCCGGTTGCACGTTTGCGTTAGGGCAACGTCGAATTAACTCGCCCCTTTATCATCGAACGAGCTCTCTCCATCTCTCGTAACCCGAGAGATAGAGAGAGAGTGACTCGACCGAGTTATACGTCACGATTGTTTCAGCGTTGACCGCGTGTAGTGAGGTAATAGTGATATAGTAACATTCGAGAGGGCGAGGAGGCGGCGGGGTGAAGGGTAGGGGGAGGGGGAGGGGGGGGGGTGGTCGGAGCAGACGTTATAGCAAAATATGGGAGCAAACGTGCCCGCTATAATGGAGAGCCTTGGCCAGTGTATTAGGTCCCTACGTAACTCACAATGGGTTTGGCAGGCAGTGTCCTCGGGTGTGTGTGTACGTGTGGGTACGTACATGCTCGCATGTTAGTCGCGTTACCTACGCGCAGATCAGCGCTGTTCTATTCACAGGCGCGCACATGTGTGAGCTGCGCGTTCCATTGCCGGGTACGGTCGGGAGGAAACGGAGGCATCGTCACCGCGACCGAGCCGTAAACCTCCGCCACCGGAGGAGAGCACACGTATCGGAACGTACGAAATAGCGTATGTTTGAGCGTGGTGGAGCATAATGGGTTGGCCCTCGATGGGTATTAGTGTGTAACGAGATGATCGCGCGAACCCGCCCCCTGCAGCCTCTCCGACGGGGCTCGCGGGTACGTGACGCGAAAAGAGATGCAGTGGTTACAGAAATTCTTACACACATGCGCGCGCCAAAGTTCACACATGCTCGGGGCACGGATTAATAGAGAAAGAAGAGGAGCGGTTGCAGCGTCGAGCAGTGTAACCGGTGACAGTATAGAGTTGCACCGCCAAGGACGGCCGAGAGCTCCAATTGTATATTCCGCTCCGCGCATATTCGCGGAGTTACACACTCGATTCGCTCCGGTGGGCAATGAGATGATCGCGGGGAATTCTTCATGCATGCTGGATTTTATTTGCACACCGCGTCTGGCGGAGCGGGGCGAAACGGAAGGACGTTTTTGCTCGTGTTTCTCGAAGGAAATTGGTTCGAGGGAAAGAGTGGTCCGTTTTAGCGGCGCTGTTCCATTTCGCCCCGCGCCGGACTGCGACGGTGTGCGCAATAGCGGAGCTGACTTCATGGATTCATAAGGTGACCGGTACAACTGATTGTAGAAACGATTGGCAGAGAAAGAAGAGGAACTTAGAATGGCTCGAGTACTGTAATGGCGAACGGGCAACCTGTGCAGCGCCAAGGACGGAGCCTGGGCTCGACTCCGCTCCACGTGCACACCCAGAAAAAACATTTATTTGACGGCCACCGTTTATTAAGATTAAGTAAAATATTTATTTAAATTAAGTAAATAGTTACTTAAATGAAATAAATATTGATTTAAATCAAATATATATTTAACGGGCGACCTGGGCAGCGCCAAGGACGGAGCCTGGGCCCGACTCCGCTCCACGTGCACACCCAGAAAAAAAAATTATTTGACGGCCACCGTTTATTAAGATTAAATAAAATATGTATTTAAATCAAATAAATATTTTACGGGCAACCTGTGCAGTGCCAACAACGGAGCCTGGGCTCGACTCCGCTCCACGTGCACACGCAGAAAAAAAATGTATGTGACGGCCACCGTTTATTAAGATTAAGTAAAATATTTATTTAAATTAAGTAAATAGTTACTTAAATGAAATAAATATTTATTTAAATCAAATAAATATTTTACTTGTCCGTCATATACATTTTTTTCTGGCTGCACATCGTGGAAGGAGAGTGTCGCTCGAGTTCGCCGATATACATACGATCGGTGACACGGAGCGGTGACGATGCGTATGGGCAATAAGGACGAGCGCGGCGCGTTGTGCCTATCCGAGAGTCCAAGTCGCACGAGTCACTCTGGTCTACGCATGACTCCAAGTAGGTACCGTCTCATCATCCGCTGGGAGAGGACGCGAGCTGCAACAGCGGGGAAGCTCGGATCCGGACTGCAACCGCGCGGCGGGGGGCGCGATCGCGATCCAGTAAGTCGCGGACCTTACGAGTCGGACGCGATAGCGACACACAACGAAAGCCGGAGACGTCCGCAGAATTCGAGTCTCCGACTTCGGTCGAACGCTTGGAAAGGCGGCCTCGAGGCTCGTCTAGCCTTGGTCGGCTTTGGATTGCCCAATATTCGTCGACTTTGGCGTCGAACAGTTCGAACCGCGCGTATATATGTTTACAGTCTGATAAAGAGGTGTCGAACGAGGTGTTCACGCCGCACGGTTTTTCCTTAAAACGGTTTCATTTTCGATCGCAACCGCTCTGACCGTAGGCGATGGAAACAACGACGCTAAAAAAAGTGACGGACGCGGCGAGTGTGGAGGGGGGTCGCGGAGAGAGAGGGAGAGACCGCGGCCATGGCTAAAGGGTAAGAGACAAGAAAATCCGAAAGAAAAGGAAACACGTGAAACATGACGAGAGAGTCGTGCGGCTAGCTGACTCCGTTGACTTATGGCTTCAGACCGTCGTTTCTGCTCTCTGTCGCAAGAGGCCGAATGAATTTTTTTTTTCGGTTCTCTACTGTACATCGGGCATTACTCTTCGTATAAAATACAATTAAATTTTATGGTCGAAATTTATACTCAATTTTATTCATTAATTTACTCGATGTTATTATTGTTATTAGTATTATTGATAATCGATAGAAGTTTGTAAATTAATAAAGTAGGGGAAGAAGAGTCGAAACACGCAAAGCCAATATTTTCTCCGACACAAAAGCCTTTAATTGCAGCCGAGCGACTTTGCTCGTTACATTTGCGCGTGCACGTTTGAATGTTTTTTTTTTTTTTTTTACGAACAATCGAGAGTCGCGAACAGAAAATACAATCGCGCTGTCGTGTGTTCCAGGAACTCATTCCTAGGTAGGACAAAAAGATCTTTCTCTCCGTTAACGTCAGGCTATTATGATACCGTAGGCTCGGAGCGCCATAGAATCTTTGCCGCAGCCTACAAACGCCATTTATTCGGTCTGAATGCTCGGTCGAGAGCGAGAATTGAAAAGAAATCGACGAGAAGCGTGTTCGACTGTATGGACCGTATCGCCGCTCGCTTCGACGCGGAGAGAGAAACAGCCAGATAAGTTTGAACGGCGCTCCGACGCTGTCGCGTGAGAATCGTAAAGAAAACTTTCGATCCCGTGAGATAGCGCACTCAATAGCGATGCCGATAATAATAATAATAATGTTTGAAAAACCCCGAAGGGACATCGAAAATGTAGCAAAGCATCGCACTTCGTTTTTCTGCAGGAAAAGATCCAGCAAAAATTTCAGTGTCTATGTTGACGTGTTTAAAATAAGAGCGGAATTTGCGAGGATTTTTTTAACCTACACTTGAGCGGAGGATCCGATAAAAATTATCATAAGACTCATAAAAACTGACGGAATTTTCAGGTACATGGAAAGTACAGCGACATCCTAGCAAACATTCCTAGTAAATTGGACACATTCTGCTAGAAAAGATGCTAATTTTCACTATCGCAGACATTACCCGAATGTCCTATTATTTCTGCTAGAATATAAGTTCTTCTTCCTAGAAAAAATAGTAATAGGTTTAGATTTGTAGGTTATTCCGGCATAATATGTCGAACAAATTTTTTTTATGTTTACATACATTAATAAAATTTGATGGATGAAATTCTCAGTTTTAATCCTCAAAATTCTTAGCCATATAAGCAAAATTTGGCGAACCTGCCTTCTAGAAAAAAATTACCATAGGGCTTGGGTACAAGTTGCTGTAGGCCCTGTTAAAATGCCACACATCGCTAGTGGCGACGCTGACGTACCTTGTTGCTTTGATATTAGTAGTATTTATTTCATGTATAGCCATGCGGGTTTTTGCATAACTCCCGTCCTCTTCATATTCCCCATTTTAACTAAAGATACAGATATAATTCCTTACAACTAAGATGGTTTGTTATGATTATTTGTACATATCTCGCCCGCACTTCTTCGCACACATTTTCCTTCCTCATTTTATCCCACCTCTCGCTCTTTCCATTCCATCAAATTTACCATTTTCTCAAATTATGTCACATATTCACACAATTCTATCACCGGTTTCCTTTTTACTCATTTATTCACTCATTTATTCTCCTTTCATCCTCGTCTCCCCTCTTAATCTTCCAGCCAGTTTCTCATGGCTTCCACAACCCCCTTATTAACATTTTCTTTAGCTTTTTCGCATTCGCATATAATGCCTCAGGCTCTCTCTCACATGACTCGGTGGTTTTTCCGAGTTCCTTCTCTCAATGTATGCACGGCTATTTAAGGATTACCCTTTTACTGAACATGCTTCATAATTACGGTGAAAATTATTGTAAATATCACACCGGTTGGTATGTGGGGAATTTTTGCGGAGGCAACTTTGTAATTTTCTTTACTGCCTCCTTCGCTCCGTGTATGCACACTATTCCGTTGATCTCACCGTCCAGCTTGACGTCCCGGCTTCTCTATCCTGCCGCAATTTAACAGAGATCCTGCAACCTAATCCCTCGGGTCATACACGCTGGCTAATAAGGAGGCATGTACCTGGCGAATTGTCGAGAGTAAATCCGTGGTACTCGAAGAGATACCCAGACATCCTCGACTGGTTACGCTGCAGTTTATACGGCGGGCGGGGGGGGGGGATGAGTATTAACAAGGGGGCGAGGGTATTAGCGAAGGGCTCTCCCGGCTCTTCGCTCTCCATCAATGTAGTGGTAGGTATATGTATATAAGAGGGTACAGGAAGCCGGAGATAAGTGGATCCTCGTGGTCGAGGACCAGGGCGTAAGGGGAGAAAAGGACTTTCCTCTCGAAGCGCGAGCAGACCCTTTGCTTAATCATCCTTTCAGCACCGCGACGTGCCTCCCTCATCGGATTTCCACAACTCGGATTTATCCTATAGCTTGTATGATTTATACCTTGACCACCGCGAACAAACCCTCGAAGAAAATTCCTCAAGGCGATCCGTCGATTTCTATCAGAAAAAAGGATTTGATTTTTTTTTTCTCGGTAGTTAAATTGATTGGGTGAAAAATTCTCCGACGTTAATTGTTCCTAAACGTGTTGTCGTCATGTGAAAAATTCCCGGATCCGAATGCAAATAATTTCAGAGGGTTTTAAATGTTTTGTATGTATAAAAACAAAATTGAAACAATAATATGGAAAAGACGGAATCCCTTCTACAATTTTTTATATGCGAGCTCGAGGATTTTTTCTCGCAATCAAAATACCTTTGCGAACGATCAACAACGAGGGATTTTTTAAATAAAAAACGTTTATTACTGAAAAAAATAAATAAAAGAAGCTTTTCATCTAAATTTCACGGTTTGAGATCAACGACTTTATCCTATAGCTTGTATGATTTATACCTTGACCACCGCGAACAAACCCTCGAAGAAAATTCCTCAAGGCGGTCCGTCGATTTCTATCAGAAAAAAGGATTTGATTTTTTTTCTCGGTAATTAAATTAATTGGGTGAAAAATTCTCCGACGTTAATTGTTCCCAACCGTGTTGTGGTCATGTGAAAAAATCCCCGAGTCCGAATGCCAACAATTGCAACCGGTGTTCAATTTTTTCTATGTATAAAAACAAAATTCAAACAATAATATCGAAGACGGAATCCCTTCTACAATTTTTTATGTTCGAGCCCGAGGATTTTTTCTCGCAATCGGAATACCTTTGCGAACAATCAACAGCATGGGATTTTTTTATAAAAAATGTTTATTACTGAAAAAAATAAATAAAATAAGCTTTTCATCTAAATTTCACGGTCCTCCCTTGGTCGTTCGGAGTGTGTGTCGTGTCCCGTTTGAGACCAACGAGCGCGAGCGTTATTCAGTGCGAGTGAGTTATATCGAAGTCGAACAAAAGTTTGCGAAACTTCGCGGTGCCCCTTTCCCGGCTCTTCGTTCCCTCCGTGTATTTCCTCCGTCCATTCCATGGTCCGACTGGTCGCCCGCGGAGTAAAACCGCGCTCACGGTTAATTAATCGCTCGGTCATTTACTTTATGATTCTCTCTCCAAAGCGCTCGCGCGCGCCCGGATAGTCGTTTCGCTGACGCGATGAATATACACCGTACAGCTTGTAATTGACGTTCGCGAATTAAATTATATCCCCGTACAGTCGATCTCCCGACTATCCTTCATTCTTACATCCATTAAAATAGTAAACTTCTATTAAATATATATAAAGCCCGCAATTCGTCGCAGTGTGTGTAAATTCGTTGCAGTCGATTATACACACGGTATGATATTTTATACACACGGGATAAATAAATGGATCGGGCTAATTCGGTGTACGCCGATATTCTATGACTAATAAATATAGTAGTCGCGGTAATAACCGGCCGCGCACACACCGATCGAGGAAAACTTCGAACCGGTTATTCCATTGCCGACACGAGATCGATATTTACATCAGACGTCGTTAAATAATAGCGATACGTGGCTATCATAACATCGAGCGGGTATTACATCGACTATCTTTTTTTTTATTATTTTTTTTTTTCTTCGTCTCGAAGACATTTTCGATGATGGTTTTACCGGCTCTCTTAATGGACACGAGAATCGAGTGTTTTACGAGACTTTTATGAGGCTCGATAGAAGTCGAAGAAAATAAGATTGTCGCGAATAACTAACGACTGGGAATAATTAACCGTTATAACGCGTACACGACGCGGCAGCCGGGACGAGTCGAGGATTCCGCTGTGTGACATAACTGCTTAATGCATGCGTTTAAAGGAGACCGGGCGCACGCTTGCACCGGGGAAAGCAACGAGCGGCGTGTAGTCTACGGTACACTCACTTTCACCGCGGAGCGTTCGCAGACTCGCGTGTCCGCCGTCCGGCCGCAGGAGCACGGCGGAGAAGTCGCATTGTGTGTACGGTTCGCTTGTGGTCTCACGTGTACACGTGACGTCTGACGTTCATTGAGGGGACACTTGAGCTTCGCGCCGAAGCAAAGGCGATGCATTTTTATCGATACACGGCATTCCGTGCGTATGAGATAATCGAATGTTACAATTTTCTGAGAACTAAATTATTTAATGAATGATCGTAATATTTACAGGCCGTTCGTGCGCCAATTATTATAATAAAATTATTCAATAATTGCGTCAGTTATAATAAATATTAATAATAAAATATAATATAATATATAATATAATAATAAATAAATGACCAGTGTCTGCTTGAACACTGAAAAAAAATTTGCTTGCGGGCGGTCGAAGAACAAAATATTTCTTTCAATTCTACTATCAATTCTTACAATTCCGTATGATATTGAAACAACGACAGCAAGGCTGTCAAGGTGACATGTTATCGTTTCAATCCGGTATGAAATTGTACACTGAGAGAAGGATCTAGTAAATATTACTATATCGCTTGAGAGATATTACCATAGCACATAGTAGTAGGGCGCTAGGGCGCCACCTATGGTAGGAAATACCGAATTTATAAGAATTTTTCTTAGATATTATGGTAAAAATTCTTGGATAATCGAAGACTTTCTGCCATAGGTGGCGCTCTGGCGCCGTACTACTATGTGCTATGGTAATGTTTCTTAGATGATCGGTAATTTTCACTAGATCCTTCTCTCAGTGTACGAATTCAGAGTAGAATTGAAACAACGTTTTTACTTCATTGGCAGCCTGCATGATAATTTTACTGTATTCAATGATATTTTTTTCCGTGAAGTTGCATCAATTTTACCCGATCTCTTGCAGTTCAATAAAAAAAACCGTATCGGTAGGATACGAAATTCGAGAGTTCGGGAAGTCTCAGTAGCTCGAATATTATTTTTGTCAGTCATCGTGCGTTCCGAGATATTTACGATCGACGATATATCATCGGCTCTCACCTGATCTCCGTCCACCTGTAACTCAATCCTCAGCGCAGAGTCTCGACTGGACCCACACACACACGAGCGTGAGTAATTAATAAAGCTTAATGCCGTAACGACCGATTTATAATCGTCCGGTATATCCGATACCGTTATTCACGAGGCGAGATGCAGACGTTTCGTGTACATTAATTCTCTCTCCATCGTCAGTTATGCCACTTCTATTATTTCCATGAAGAATAGAATTTTCCCATCGAGCGGAGGAGATCCGAAGTGATCTACAGCCCCCCTGCGAGCGAGACGTGTACGTCGAGTCGTCGGCAGAGTCGAGGATCTCGTCTATCAGGGACGAAGGGAGTGCCCTTTAATAGCTTCGTCACGAGTCTCGGAAAGTCGGCCGGTGTATTTCTCTTTCTATTCCTTTATTTCACATCGAAGGAGAGAAGGAACGGCAGCGAGGGACGTAGAAGCGAATGGAAGTGCCAGCGGCGTTGGCGGCTCTTCGGGAGCCTTTGACTCTCGAAGTCGTTGCCTTCGCAGTCGTCATCGGCTCGTCGCTCCTTACCGGGGCATTTATCGCACCCCACTCGAGTACTCTTCTCGACCTCGCGATGGACCCTCTGCGAGCGTCGAATTGCATCCTTTGAGAGAGTATCTTGCATCGATCACGAACTAATCGATTATCATCGCTTCGGTGTTTAAGGCTCGATAATCGTCTTGGCCGGCTAAAAAATCTTATCCGGCTAATGGACGTTACTGTTTAGCCGGCTGAGCCGTCTTAGCCGGCTAAGATAGTGCGGCTAGCTAAAAATTAGCCACAGTTTAGCCAGCTTATTTATTTATTATTATTGTGTATTATTATTTATTCTGTACTATTATTTGCTTAGATTCGACAACCTTTAAGATCTTCAAACTCTTATTCCACCGAACTAATTATGTCTCTTGATATGTCTCTATTCTGGTATAAGAAAGTTATTATATTCTCATTTCCCGTGAAATAATATCAGTACAAAAATTAATAAATAAAACACGTGACGTGCCATAGATAAATGTCCCATTAATTCCATCAGTGTCCTTGTAATTCTCAGTAAAAATTAATAGCCGACTAAACTGCGACTAATTTTTAGTCGGCTAAGCCGCGGTTGATTTTTAGCTGTTCGAACCATCTTAGCCGACTAAGACGGCTTAGCCGGCCAAACTGTAATGTTCATTAGCCGGATAATATTTTTTAGCCAGCCAAGACGGATCAACTGTACAGACCTAGCGGATTCCTCTTTCTATTCCTTTAATTCCCATCGAAAGAGAGAAGGGACTGCAGCGAGGGGCGTAGAAACGAATGGAAGTGCCAACGGCGATAGCGGCTCTTCAGGAGCCTTTGACTTTCGAAGTCGTTGCCATCGCAGTCGTTGTCGTCGCTCCTTACCGGGACATTTCCCATGTAGGTTTTGCCGATGGAACGGATGCGGCCGATGGTCAGCCGAATATCGATTCGCCAACCGTTGGTCTGCTCATGCATGAACTCACGAATCATTGATCTGCCGATTTTAGACCAATATTCGGCCAAATATCAACTCGCCAATCGTTGGTTTGCCGACATGACCCAACCCAAGTTACTTCTCGCAAGCGAAAGTGTACCAGGGCGTTAATATAAGAGCATGCAAAATGGCTCGTTCTTTAACTCTCGCAAAAGATGTGTACTATTATCGGGTTCTGTACTCGGTCGTCAATAAATGCTTAGGGAACACATTAACTGATTATGATCGTTTTGAGAGTTCTCGGAGGAGAAAATATAATCTCTGCACTGAAAAAAAAAAAATTGCTTGCGGGCTGCCGAAGAAAAAAATGTTTGTTTCAATTCTACTTTCAATTCTTACAATTCCATATGATATTGACACAACAACAGCAAGACTGTCAAGGTGACATGTTATCGTTTCAATCCGGTATGAAATTGTACGAATTCAGAGTAGAATTGAAACAGCGTTTTTACTTTATTGGCAGCCCGCAAGCAAATTTTACTTGATTCAATGATATTTATTTTTGTGTGTTTCAACTTTTACAATACTAAAAAAGTATACATTACACCCATTCTCGCCCTGCATAAGTAACTTGTAGATAAGTAACCTATAAATAAGTAACCTATAGATAAGTAACCTATAGATAAGTAACCTACAGATAAGTAACCTATAGAGAGCTCGATCCTCTTGATCGACCTTGTGGTTAATGTTGGCTGCCAATATTGGCAAGAAGTTATCCAAGACTCCCTCGATGATTGGGCCAAGCTCGCATGCCAGTGTTGGCAACATCGGTGCCCAGCTTCGCCCAACCATTGGCCACATCCGATTACCCTACATAGATTATCGCGCTCCACTCGGGTACTCTTTCTCGAGCCGACGATGGACACTCTCCACGCACGCTTTGAGAGAGTATCTTGGATTAATTACTACTCGATAATTGTCGGTTCGGTGTTTAAGGCTCGATGCATCGAACCGCTCGGTAATCGAGCTTCCGCCGAGCCAGTAACTGGGACACTCGCCTAATATCTGTACCTACAGCCAGAACCCGAGCCTCGACACTCGCGCACTGACTCGGTACAGTGTTTCTTTACACGTACGTACGTGGATACACAGCAGCGGTCGCAGACTGTACGATACGTAAAGTAAGGCGGGCACTTTCCAATTGCATAACCCCTCGGGCCCGCGCCTTCATTCGGTTATGTCAGAAGAAAGTTGCCGCGTCGGAGGTCTAAGCAACGTGCGCGGCTGCTCACCGCCTGGGAAATGTGTGTACAGCGAGACACTCACGGGCTCTCAGGAGTTGGCCCGCGTGCGGAGTCGGTGTCTCCGAGATCTATATACGAAGAGATCTTCGAGCCGGTCTCCCGACGTTTATAAATAAACGAGACGGGGAGACACACGAGAGGCTCACGCGTGTGTAGGTGCGGTGACGGTGGACGCGGACACGGGGTTGCCCGCGCATTTCTCTCACTTGTTTACAACATTTCTCTATCACTCCGGTCTGACGACTTTCCCGAGTCCGGTATATTCTCTCGATGACGAAATAACCCGTTCGCCCCTTTTTTTCTTATTAACGGGGGGATTTTGGAATATTGTTTTTTTTATGCATAGCAATCTTCACGCAAATAATTTATAGATATCGATGAAAGTTGGAGAGGGTCAATCGTAGACAGTAAAAAGGGTTTGCGGATTTAACAAACGTGTCTAGTCCAAAAGCGTTCAAATTTTTCGGTTCATCGTAGAGGAAGATTTGTTTTGGTGAAAAAATGTGATTTTCATGAAAACGTATTCAAAATGTTCGAAAATAATTGGAAAATCACATGTAGGACATATGTCCCTATGTATGCGTGTGTGTGTTACAGACGCGAAAAATTCAAACCGCTATAATTCGAGAATGCCTCGAGCGTTCAAGCTGAAATTTCACATGCAGCATGTGTCAATGTTTCTTCAAAAATTAATTTCAAAATTTTCAGTTGTTCTTTTTGTAAGCAAACTTTTATTTCTTCAGAAGTGCCTGCGCGCGCTCCAAGTCTTCAATTTTTGAACTATCGGGGCAAAAAGTTTTATACAGATGGAGTATGATCTCCCTATAATCCGTATTAAATTTGGGCAGAATCGAACGAAGTGTTGAAAGCTTATGTCATTTTTAAAAATTGTTTGCATTACGTGAAAAGTTAGTACTTTATTTTAGATGCAATGTTCCATATTCAATATTCATTTATACAATAAAATAAGTGATAGATTCGTGATCAGCGTGGAAAAATACATGAAATATAATATCGGAGAGACGATAAACGAAAAAAGCTTATGGGGCATTTTTGTAGCCCACATAGCAAAAATGGGTGACTTTGCGTGTTTTCAAACAGCGATTTCTTTGCTTCCCGATGACATCGCGGAAAAACCGAGGTACCTATTATGTTCTACCGCAGGAAATACACAAGATGATGAAGAAGCCGGAAATACAGAAAATGCTTTCTCATAGAAGAAGCTTTGCCAACAAAAGAACATTGTGAGAAAACGCTGTAAAAAATTTAATTTCCATCTTCGTGAGGAAGCGATCTGAAAATTAAAATTTTCAACTTAAAAAAATAATGTATTTATTTTACCCTTCTTTTAGTTGCATTTTTTTTAGTTACATGTGTAAGCCTTTCTTACTTCGTGCGAAAGAATTGGCGAACATGACCCGGTTGATTTACGCCCTCAATTCGACGTGGGCCATATTCCCACCTTGTGTACATGAACCCTGCACATGAAACGCGAACGGATTCCCTCCGGCGTGCCCCGAAAGGCACGAACCATTCGTGCCTCCCTTTTTTCATTCAACAACCATTCAAACTCCGACCGTCGTTCATCCTTTTTTCCAGGAAGGGAAAAGATCTCGCCGGATATGGAGATGATCGGGCAGAAGGGCACGCGCACTGTGACCGAGTTTCGTCCGGGTCTACCCTGTTGTGTACCTGTTTGTCGAAAACACTATTAGCGCCCCGCAGCGTGGCCTGGCCTGCCATTCGAAATCCCTTTCGTCGGTCCTTCGTCGGGTTGAGCGTCGAGAGCCTCCAGAAGGTCGTGAAGGATCGAACAGCCACGCGACCTCCTCTTGATTTACTGCCCTCGATCGTTCCTCCTCGATCTTCGCGCAGCTTCGTCGTCGCGCGAGAAACTCTCCGAACACTTTTCACAGAATCCCCCGGAGATCGGACTCCTCGAAATTGCTTCCACGATCGGGTGAATGGCACGAAATCGGTAACAAGGTCGGTAGCACGCTGTCTGTCCAAACTGCTCGTCGGTCGAGGGTCAGCTTCGATCTGGCGTGCGAATTTATTGCGCTGCAATATCTCGAGTCCATGGAGTTGCTCTCCTATTGTCGGTAATGATGGCTTCTACGGTAGCAAAGGGCAGAGGGCTTCGTTGTCTATCTATGTTCTATCTATAAGTTCGTTCTACCGTAGTACCGCCGGTACAGTGAGAGAAGGATTTGATAGAAATGACCATAAATCCGGTAAAAACTGACAGAAATTTCGGGTATATTGGAACTATGTCCTGGTAAACACACGCATTACATTTAAAACTGTCTGCTAAAAAAATGGTAATTTTGAATGTCGCAGATATTACCCGAATATCCCGTAATTTTTGCTGGAATATAAGTTCTTCTTACTAGAAAATATAATAATCGGCGGCGGGATCGCGGAACGTTTGTTTTGGGTTGATAAAAATATTGGATCGACGAAATTCTCAGTTTTTATCCACGGAATTCTTAGTTTTTATCCATGGAATTCTCAATTTTTATCCATGGAATTCTCAATTTTTATCCATGGAATTCTCTATTTTTATCCATGGAATTCTCTATTTTTATCCACAGAATTCTCAATTTTTATCCATGGAATTCTCAATTTTTATCTATGGAATTCTCAATTTTTATCCATGGAGTTCTCAATTTTTATCCATGGAATTCTCCATTTTTATCCACGAAATTCTTAGGCAGATACGCAAAATATTGCCATCCCGCCTTCAGAAAAAATTACCACATTGGTTGGATAAAAAATGCTATGGCACCTGTGAAAATTTCACATACCACTTGTCGTGGCGCTGGTATGTCATGTTGCTTGGTCGAAATTTACCATATATGACTCGCCAGTATTTCCGAGATTCTTCTCTCAGTGAATGTGTGGATGCTTGCGAATTTCCGAAGAACAATTTTCAGCTCGGCAAAAGGCAAAGCAGGATATATTGTCAGTGGTGATTGCATTAATACAGCAAGACTGGACGTCTCGTTGCATGTCGTGCTGGATATCTTGTTCGATATCTTCGAGCCCGTTTAGACATCGAGCAAGATATCCAGCAGGACAGAACAACAAGAAAAACCAGACATCGTCATTGACTTGCAAACATTGCGTGTTTGCAAATTCCCAGCGAACAAATCCCAGTTCGGCAAAAGAGAAAACAGGAAATATTGTCAGGCGCGATTCTACGATACCAAAGGGCAGAGAACTTCGTTGTCTATCTGTGTTCTGTCTGTACACGTTCACTCCCTCGGACACCGCCTGTGTATGTTTGCCAATTTTCGAAGAACAAATTTCAGCTCGGCAAAAGACAAAACAGGATATATTGTCAGGCGTGATTGCATAAATACTGCATTATCGGTTAAAGCCGCCGACAGCCCGGGGCCGTAAACTCGTTTAATCACACCCGGGGCGCTGAAAATGCGATAATAATGTGTCTCGAGGTTTGTAAATGTTCGCTTATCGCTTGTAATACTTCACTATCGTGTACCTGAGTCTATACGCGCTCTCCACACGCTGATGTACGCACGAGCATCCGGTATTGCGTGTAACGCATGATAAACTCGTTCGAGAAAGAAATGTGTCACCCTTTATCTTTCTCGAAAGTGTCCTCGATCTTTATCTAATTTTCACGTCCTTCATTAATATTGCTCCATTTCGTTGTATCGGTGATAAGAGATTTTTTATATAAAAAATGTTTATTTAAATTCCCGGAACAACCCATTTTTGAAAAAATAAAAATTATGCATCCTATCAAACTGTTGGGTCGCGTATTTGAAGAAAGTAAAGAAATAATAGAATAAGAAAATATAGAATACGCGATGACGAATTTTTGTTGGCACCGTTCAAGTTCATAAAGATTTCTTTTTTTTTCTTACCATACCAGAAGTCGACAAAATTCTCTTGTAAATATGATTTTTTTTCCTTTTTGCTTGTTCACCTACCGCAATGAATAATGGAAGCGTTTGCCGCTATCGAGGCGGATGCATTTCTCGTAAATACGCTCCTAACTCCGGCCGGAAGACGGGAAAAAAATACTGGGCAACAATTTTTTCTCGTTCTATTTTATTTTCACTCGACGAATAAACAGAATTACGCGGCAGCGACGGCGGGCGGCTAATCTTAACTACCGCTATCGTGCGTCGTGGCCTCGGCCGGCAATATATCGCTTCTCTTCTTCCAATACTTCAATATTATGCGTGCACGCTCTGTACAGTCTCTCCCTCTCGACTGTCGATAGAGTGTGACTTTTGTTCGGCGGAAAAGTGGGTCAAAGCAATCGCCGCTCTTCTCTCCTACCGGAAAGATATCATCTGTGCCCTTCGAATTTTTTTTTAATTACATTTTACTTTTATGTAATATCAATTAACGATTCTCTGATCGAGTGAAGTCCAGAAAAGTCTCTTAGTTATTAAAAGCCATGATTGCGCCCTTCGGGCTAATTTTTTTAAATTTCCCTTTCATATAATATTAACTTACGATTGTCCGATCGAGCTAAGTCCAGAAAAGTCTCCTGGTTACTGAAAGCCATCGTTGTGCCCTTCGGCTATATATTTTTTTCAATTTCATTTGTATGCAATATTCATCGACGAGTGTCTAGCCGAGTAAAGTCCAAAAACAGCCGATTGGAAAATTCGTCGTCCGCATTATCTCGCCGGTTACGCATAATCTCGCTCGGCCGATACAGTGTCACAGTGCGTGTTTTTTTCTGGCGCGTGGCCTGCGCAAAGCGTCGCGACACTGCGCGGAGTAAAGAAGGTCACGCCGTCGATCGTGAGGGAAACTCGTCGAACACGCGAGTTCACGAGTGTGCTCGTCTCGGGAACGCACGCGGCATGGGGGGAATCGGGTCAAATAATTAAAATAGGCCATCATAGCGGAAGGCATCATCCGCCTTCCCGCCGCGGCAGCGCGCAGAGTTACAAAAGAGAATATCCCGCCGGGTTCCCCGGCTCACTTTCTTTGCGACCTTCTGCCGCTTCTCCTATAAATAGAGGCTGCTGCTGCTCTTGCCTAAGCACTCATGACGAGTCGAAGAGGTGGTGCTTTCGGAATCGCAGAGACGCTGGTGCGTCATCGGCGAACTCGCGAACTTCGCACTTGCGCACCGGTAGCTTCGCGCCGCAACGGAAAACCTAGACCCGAACTATGATTTTTCATTTTTGCACAAAGCTGCTTTAAAAGAAAAATCGCGGAATATATTTTTTTTTTCGTCTATGAGGAAGCAAAAAATGCAAAACATCTATTTTACAGGGCGAACTATTGATCTTGGGTTGGCGATTGTTGCGCGGACATGATAAAGATATTAGTCTGTCGAAGAGATTAATATCCTTTTGGTAGTTTGGTGTCCTGTTTCAGAATTTTGGTATTTAGCATATTTCCAAGTGTGAAAACGATGAATCCCGATGTTATCACTTTAAGAATTTAGCGTTTTTTGTTTGTTATCATTTTTCGAGTATAATTAAGATTCTTAGTCTTTTTTCTTTGAGATTATCTTATTTATTTAATGTTTGTTCGCTTCTTATACGCGTCTCTCAATTACCTCTACTGTTTCACGTTTCGAAGCTTATTTATTACCATTTCCTATGATTTTTCATTTCTTATTAAAATTACTTAAAAAAAAATACCCATTTTACTGGGCTAGGTATGGATCGTGTAGGTTCCACGCATCTCTGGGCTTGGCGCTCGATACGCGAACACCAAAAAGATCTTAATCTATCGAAAAGATATTAAACTTCTGAAACACGTCACCAAAATACCAACGCGATATTAATCTCTTTAGTATTTCGGTGTCCTGTATCAGAAGTTTTGTGTTTAGCATATTCCCAAGTGTGAAAATGATGAATCCCGAAGTTATCACTTTAATCATTCGGCGTTTCATCTTATATCACAATTTTCGAGTAAAATTCAGATTTTTAGAATTTTTCTTCGAGATTATTAACAACCTTATTTACAAAAAATTTCTTCACTTTTTTATACGCCTCTCCGAGTGACCTCCACAGTTTTCCATTTCAAAGATTACACGCTCCAACTTCCCCAGAATTGGGTTTCTCCCGTTTATTATGAATAAAAAAAAAGTTCTCTTATCTCCGACAATCGTCGGTTTTAAGGTCGCCGATTGAGAGCGCAGCGCTATCGACGGCGCGGTGTGTTCTCGAAACGCGGCAAGGGGGGAGAGGGAGGGTGGGGGGGGGGCGTTCGGGCCAACGACAGCGTTTAGGGCCGCACAGAAAATGCGAGGAGGTGGAGGAGGCGCGCGCGTGTCGACCGGGATACGAGGAAAATATGTATGGTGTTATATATAGGTCAGCGCCTGGTTAGATTACGGGGGGCGCCGAAGAAAATCGTCTTCGGAGCGCGGGGCGGAGGAGGGCGAAGGGACGGGCTGGCTTTCTTCCCTCGCGCCTCCGCGCTCCGGCCTTCCGCCTCCGAAAAACTTAATCTATAAATAAAATTTTCGGTTCTCCAACGTGTGTATTTTCCACGTGCGCGCGGTTCGCCCTCTTACGTGTCACGCACTCGCACGCAATTCACACGCTCCCGTCCGTGTATGCGCGGGCAAACAAGCGGTTCTTCTCTCGCGTGTTACCGCGCGACGTTTCGACGACGATGTTTAGCGTCAAAGATGTTATTGCGACAGAGAGAGGAGCGCACGGAGAGCGCGCGCCGCGAGAGCTCGCTCTCCTCGTTGCGAAATTGCAAAGCGGAGACCGTATCGTGTATATAAAACACATAGACGATATGTGGGAGGAGGTTGGGGAGGGGGGGGGGGAGAAGAGGCCATCAGGCGCGGTGACGGTACAAACCGTGCACAGAGTACGAGAACTCTCCGTCATATATCGCTGATGCTGCTCCCATGTACCGGCGCTCCGGCTCCTCCACTCCTCGACCTTATCCGCACCTTCTTCTCTAATCGACAGTTTATAATATATATTATCCCGCTATGAATTAAACCTCACTACATCCCATTAAATAAAAAAAATATATAAAAAATACAAAAAGTTACCCTTCAGGGTTGTCACGCTCTTTGACGAAATTTTAATTGCTTCCATCGCTGGATCCTGCTCGTGCCGATCGCTATCGGATCGAGGATAAAGTTCATGCCCGGTCGATCGATCGGCGGCGATTATCCGCCGACGATCGGCCCGGCGAGCTCCTCTCATCTCGGCGATGTGTTACATTAAAAATTACTTTCCAATTCGCGCGACCGCGCTCGCGGCCCGACCCTGAGCGCGAATTCTCGCTACGCGCAAGCACGTTCGAGAATTATTCCGACGGTGCGCGCTTTTCGCGCACCGGCCCAACTTTGATACTCGCACCACATCGCGTCCCTGCGAGAGGCGACCGACACGATCGTTACCTTTGTTACACCGAACTTTCTCGTTGACGCGCGACTATCTACGATCTACGGAGTTTCTGCGATTCGCAGTTACACTCCTCGCGCTACTTCGCGCGGACCGGTGGTTTTTGCACTCCCGTTGGTGCCTGCGGGGAGCAGAGCCGAGTCTCTTCGGCTCTCTGGCCGCCGCCGTCCCTCGGGTGCAATCGCTCACGAAGCCGCGGGGAAGCGGGGCCAGGAAGGACCCTTTCACTTTCGTTCGAGGCAAAATATTTCGGGACGCGCGACGGAATCGTTATCTTTATGCTTTCGTTGTCATCGGAAAAATATATCGGGCGAGCATTTTTTTTTTTTTAAGTACAGAATGCTGAAAAAAAATTATGTTACCGAGTCGAAAAAAAATTGATTGGTTCCAATTTTAATTGAGGGACACTTCGGAGTAATGAGCGTTTGGCCAATGCTCGAGTGCATCGAGTAGTCGGGCACACAAAATGCGTACCATAAGTACTCGGAGTAATCGCCGAGCTCCGGAATTAATAATGAACTTACCATCTCCGTTGACCCCTGAAACTGCATTTCTTCCGAGTCTATCTGTAAAAAGTTAAAAAAAAGAACCGATAAAATTTTATAATTCGAACTCTTATAAAAATTGTTTGTTATTATCGATTCTATTGCCCTGAGAAGAAGAAATGATTGGATTAGAAAAGGCGCGGTGACATAAGTTCAAAGTGGTTGTTTGGTTGGTGCAAGAAATGTTTGTTTGAATTGACAAATTTTCAGTCGATTGAAACAAATAATCGTTTAACAAAACAATGCTTTAATTATACCAAACAGTACGTAACAGCTTTGAACGTACGACACCGCGACGTTTGGTTAATACAACCATTTTTTTTTCTCAGTGTGTGGATAGTTTATTTTTAGGTTTACTTATATTGCAAAAAATGACTCGTGTTCTTTTTCTTCAATACTCTAACAAAAATCTCTTTTGTATAGCGGGAAGAGTTAAACTTTTGGTTAATCCAACCATTTTTTTTCTGTATGTCGATATTGTATTTTTAGTTTTACTTATATTGAAACAACTGACCCGTATCTTTTTTTCTCGATACTCCAATAACAATCTCTCTTGTATGGCGCAAAGGGTTAAACTTTTGGTTAAACGAACCATTTTTTTCGCAATGTGTGTATGGTGTATTTTTCGCTTTACTCATATTGAAACAAATGACCCATGTCCTTTTTCTCGATGCTTCAATAACAATCTCTTTTGTATCGTACGAGGAGGGGGGGGGGGGTTAATTTATCGTTCAGCGCGAAGATTGTTCGCTGGCTGAGACGATAATAGTATAGTATTAGTTATTAGGTATGCGATCTATCGTGATGAGGTTGTAAGATTTTAGGCATTAAGGCTCAACACTCTTCTTGGCAGCCTCGAGTTACCCCGTTGGAATACTCCAAAGGGGCAGCAGCAACAGCAACAGCAGCAGCAGCAGCAGCAGAGAAGCAAAGGCACAGGCGGTGCCTGCAAGGTACATAATAAGAGTGGCCACCATTATTTCGACACGACTCTCTCGGTCGGGTCGGCACGGAGCTTACGTAATGCCCTCGCGGAGCTCGCGCGCGAGAGAGCCGACGAAATGAAATTGAAAGTAAAGTAACCAAACGTTCTTAGCCAACCGAGCGAACGAACGAACGGGGAACGAAAGAATCATCGACGTTCGAGGTGGGTATAGGACAGCACGGGATAGAATTGTACAGAAGGTATGCCGAACGGCGACGTGACTCTCGGTATCACAACGGCGAAGGTGTGTTAGCAAAGACGATCGGAAAGGATCGCTCATCCGTTTCCTGAGTGGAAAGTTCAGTCGGTCGGGCCGCGCACTACAGCTGCCTCGAATTTGCCTGCTGAACGAAATAATTCCGTACGGTCGATCGAATCTTTCTTTCCCTTCGGAATAAATCGATTTTTGGGGAGGGGAAAGTTTTTTTTTATCGGTCATAAAAAATCGGATCGTAAATCCTCCATGATTGATCGTCGTAACTGTGTTATGAAAATGTAAAAAAAATCTTAGGATCGGATATAAAAAATTGCTGAAGGAATTCCATTTTTATAAAATATAATTATATATTGGGCCTGAAGGACTCAGGTCGATGGCCCTTTGCCAAGGTGTAAAATTATCATTAGGTATAAAATTAGTTTAAGAAGGTAACTGTATAAATATTAATTTTGCCAATAAATCTTTTTTACTACGACTACTAATAATGTAATGAAAAATCGTATGGAAAATCCCCCATTATTGATCGAACATATAAAGAAAATTCTAGATCCGGATAGATAATATAGCATATAAAAAAAATTGAAGGCAATGGAATTCCGCCCACAGGTTTGTTCTTGCATTTGGATCTAGCGATTTTTTATACGATCAAAGCACCAATCTACCATAGCGTTTTCCGATTCCATCTTTATCTGCCCCGAAATAAAATAAAAAGTACCATTATAATTTTTTTTTTTGCTGGTTGTCGATGATCGATTGATCGTTCGTAAAAGTGTTTCAAACACAGGAAAAATGGCCCAAATCCGGATATAAAAAAAATCGATGATGAAATTCCATTTTCATTCAAGTAGACAATACAATATATAGCATATAAAAAATATTGAAGGAAATGGAATTCCTCCCAGTTTTTTATACGATTTCTTTACACGATCGGAGCGCCGATCGCCCGTGGTTATTTTCGATTCGATCTTTACCTGCCGCAAAATGAAATAAACCATTCAATTTTTTCCTCTGGGAATCGATGATCGATTAAGAAGGGGTTCCCTTTTTAAATCGCGCGGGTATTATAATTTCCACTATACGCGCTCACCCCGACGAAGAGCACGCGATATAAACTCGGGCGTTCTATTTTCCCACTTAAAGTCAGTAACTTGGCCAACCGTTGGCCAAGAGCCACCTATTGCACCTTAGCAGCCTCTTCCTAACTCTCCGGACCTTGCTCCCATTTCTCCCCGAGGCGGCCCCCGCTGCTGACTGCCGCGATGCCGCGATGCCGCAGCTCGGGCTCGCGCGCGAGAGAGAGATTACAAATAGAACGTGCTACGCGTCGCGACGGCCGAGTTAACGGTGTGAAAGGCCCTTGCTCGCGATCTTCGTTTCCCTCGGACATTCGGCTCGCGGGCCAAAACGCCTCCCAAACTTCCACGACATTCGCCCCTCGCCTCTCCGCGCTTCGTCCGAGGAAGACTCGGATCGAGGAGGAAGAGCGACGGCGCAGCCACGAATTAATCATGAATATTCAACGAGGACGGAATTCACGAGCATTCCCGCGGCCGTTGAATAATAACACAAGCAGAAATAATATGTTTCCGAAGCTGAGGATAGAAGCGGAGAGGCACAGGCCGCGATGCGAGTAGAAAGTTTTACGAGGCACCGGAAGTCTCATAATATTTCCCTCGGACTGCGTTCTATCTGCCCCGTCCAAGGTTTACGAGGTCGACTTCCGCGGCTCGATAATACACCGATTGCCGACGAAATTATCCTCGACTCTCCAAGAATATTTGTAATGCGTTTTTTCCATTTTTTCCTTTGATTTTAATTTTTGTTTTATTTTTTTTTCTATTTTTTATTTTTTATTGTTCACCGTTCGGTTTTATCGCGCGCGCAATCGCTGCTGTGATCGACGCGTTTGGCAACGCGTACGCAGTCGACTGCGCACAAGAGCTGGCTGGTAAACGAAGAAAAAAAAATGGTAAAATTGAGTTTACGTTCCTCGCTGTTGCTCGCGAACGAGAACGTCTCTGGAAAAATAATATATTCGCGGCGGGCTTGGGCCATCGTCGTAAAGACGTTAAAAGTCGCGAGCATGCGGTTTTGAAGCCGCGCAAGAAAAATCCTGTGAAATTTTCGTTCGAGCACCCGTACCGAGAGGATGTCCTTCGATCTTTTTTGCTGCGCCCCCGTTTTGCCTCGGCCAATCCTCGAGACGCTTACCTAATCTCTCTCCTAAGTCTTACGTTTCGCGTCCTCGGAATAAGAGTTTACAACACTTTACGTATATGCCAGCAGCCCCGCTGCCGCTTGTTCGCCGCGGTGCCCGATAGCTGATACTGCAGGCACGCGAGCTGCGACGTCGAAGCCCGACGAAAAGGACGAGAGACAGAAGCGCTCGGCACTTCATAAAAATTACTGGCAACTCGGTGAGCGAGTTGCTTCGAAAAAATGGAAAAAAATAAAAACAAAAGAATAAGATTCCAGAGTCTCTCTCGACAATGTGGAGAACAATATATTTCCCTGTCATCGAGGAATCCACTGGGATGCCGCGTTTGCAACACTATAGTATCAGCGCGCACCCCGAAAAATAATTTATTTGACAAGCACCAGCAAATAAATATTTATTGAAATCATAAAATATTTATTTAAATAATAAAATATTTATTTAATTCATACAATATTTATTTGCGTGGCGTCCGTCAAATTAAACTATTTTTCTAGGTGCGATAGCTGATATTGTAGGCACGCGAGCTGCGACGTGGAAGCCCGACGACAAGGACGAGAGACAGAAGCGCTCGGCTCTTCATAAAAATTACTGGCAACTCGGTGAACGAGAGTTGCTTGGAAAAAGTTGAAAAAAATAAAAACGAAAGAATAAGATTCCAGAGTCTCTCTCGACAATGTGGAGAACAATATATTTCCCTGTCGTCGAAGAATCTACTGGGATGCCACGTTTACAACACTACAGTATCAGCCCGCACCCAGAAAAGTAATTTATTGGACAAGCACCCGCAAATAAATATTTATTTAAATAATAAAAAATGTATTTTAATAATAATATATTTATTTAAATAATAAAATATTTATTTTAAACATAAAATATTTATCTGCGTGGCGTCCGTCAAATAAACTATTTTTCTAGGTGCGATAGCTGATACTGTAGGTACGCGAGCTGCGACGTGGAAGCCGGACGAAGAAGACGAAAGATGGAAGCGCTCGGCTCTTCATGAAAATTACTGGCAACTCGCTAAACTAGAGTTGCCTAGAAAAAAATAGAAAAAAAATAACATACCAAAGTCTCTCTCGGCAATGTGGAAAAATAATGTCTTTGCCTGTCGTCGAGGAATCGACTGGGATGCCGCGTTCGTCCCTGAGACAACACATTGCAACTCTAGGCTTGTAGCGAAAGCCGCTGCCCCCCACTTCCGATCTTGAAGCAAGGCAGATAATAAAAATCTAATAGAAAAAGGAAGCTCTTCGTAGAATTTGCGTCATATATATTTTTCTACTGTTTTACGACATACACAAGCCTTGGTGGAAGTGGTCAAGATTTTCACGAGATAGAGACCGACAGAGACCTTCGGCTTGGAAATAGTCGGAGATTGGAAAAACAAGGTAGATGGAGGAAAAACAAAGTATCGATGGGGACGCCAATATTCTTATTTACCCAAGCTGCGAGTCTTGTGCTCGTACATTATGGACCAGTTTTTTTTTTTAAGTCCTTTAGAGTTATTAATGATATGGTGGTCAGGGCACTTTTACCTAAAAAAAAGATCGTTGCAAGCGTTAAAAGAAAGGGACCAGCTAAATTGCTTTTAGAAACAAAAATCGTAAAAAAAGATGTTGGAATTTGCATGACGTCGTCAGCATATATGAATCTTGTTATAAAGAATCCGTGACCTTCAATAGTGGAGAGATGAATCTTTACGAAAATTATTAAACACCAGCTTATACCTCTAGATTTTTTTTCTTTTCTACTCGTATTTTACTCGTACAGTGCGGAGCCGTTTTGAGTCCTTTAGAATGTAGTAATTATATGACCGTCAGGGCTCTTTACCTAAAGAAAGACATCATTACAATTCTTAAATGAAAGGGTCCAATTAAATTGTTTTAAGAAAACAAAAAACTTTTTTAAAAATATTGAAATGTACATGACGTCTTCAGAATTTATCAATCTAGTTAAGGTAAACGGCTCAGTTTCCGTCGCTGTATCAGTTACCGCCATTAATCGCAATTTATACTAATAATAAATGCAATATACGTTAAATACAAACAAAACTGACGGCATGTTGCAGAGCGGTTTACTTTTGATTAATGCCGCGATACGTATATTTTTTATAAAATGTTCCCTTTAACAATTGAAGATGGCGGAAACTGGGCCGCTTATCTTATAGTGAATCAAAATAGTGAATCACCTTCGATAACGCCGAGAGACGGATCTTCGCGAAAATCATTAAATATCAGCTTATAACTGAGGATTTTTTTTTCACTTTTGTACTTGTCTTGTACTCGTAGTACAGTCTGGACCAGTTTTTAAATCCTTTAGGGTTATTAGTGATGTAGACATGAGTGCCCCTTACCTAAAACAATACACCATTACAATCGTTTAAAGTAAGGTTCCAGCTAAATTGCTTTACGAAAAACAAATAGTAAAAAAAGATGTTGGAATTTGCATGACGTGTTCAGCATATATCAATCTCGTTATAGCGAATCCGTGACCTTCGATAGCGTGGAGAGACGAGTCTTCACGAAAATGATTAAATACTAGTTTATACTTTGTGTCGTTTTTTTTTTTTTTTTTTTTTGGGGCGTGCGAATACCAGAGACGCGGAAGCGAGGAGCTCGAGCCGCGCCGTGTCATATGCTGTGGGAATAGCGTGGAGGCAAAGTTCACGAGACGTCGTCAATCGGCCATCGAGAAACCCGGACGTTTCAAGGATGAACTCTCTGGCGTTTCTGCTGCTTTGCACTAGAAAGGCCCGAGCGTATCAATGCCGGTTGCATACTTAAAGCAGTCCTTGCCAATAGTGTTAACTTCGCATAAGTTTCAGAGAAATGAGGGAATTGCAAACACTTCTGGATTGTATAAAAATTTGAAAAAATCAAGCATATTAAAGGCACTGAAAAGATTAACTGTGCCTAACAATAATTCCAAAATGTCATTAACAAATTAATGAAAAATAAAATTTTTCATCAAATCGGCCGGAAACCTAACTTTTTTTTATGAAAGTGTCTCGTTCACTTTTCTGAATACGTATGAATTTTTTCAGATTTTTAAATTCACTCTGAATTTCTTTTTTTATATGAGAAAATCGTGTAGAATGTCACATAATTTCAAGTGAATTAAAAAATCCGAAAAAATTCATATGTGTTCAGAAAAATGCACGAATAATTTTCGTTAATACAAGAGTTGTTTTCGGAAGATTTGTCGAAAAATTTTATTTTTCTTCAATTTGTCGATAACATTTTCGAATTATTATTATGCAAAATTAATATTTTCAGCATCTTTAATACGCTTGATTAATTCCAGACTTTTATACCGTGGACAAGTGTTTACAATTCCCTCCAATTTCTTTAAAACTTATGCGAAGTGACCACTATTCGCAAGGCCTACCTTAATTTACCTTTCGCTCAAATTCTTCCGCTCTTTAACGCATACCTTAACAGTCCAAATGGCGTTAAAAATAAAATCGTATACTTCTCGCAGCAGCGCATCTTTCTCCATCAAAATCTCAAAAATCCATCTCAATGTTTTCCCCTCTCTCCTTCGATCTTCCCTCAACCCTCCCCGAAGCAAACTGGCATTTTAAGTTTACAACGTATTATATATTATAATACCTATTTCATCTCATCCGTTGAGCAACGTGAGACACGGCCGCGTAGCGAAAGAGCCGTGAGCGTTATAAAAGCGTCGCGTCGAAGGCCAATTTCTAATCCCCCTCGCGCACAGTGGCATGGCTCAAGGATAAGAGAAACGGGCGCGGTCCTTGTCGTTCGAACACCGCGTTCGCGGGCGGTGAGAGCAATGAAGAAAGAAAAAAAAACAAAAAAAAATATCGTTAGAAAAAAAATAAGTATTATAGCAGTCCGGCTGGGAGAGTCTCGTTGAGCGGCCCGCAGTCGGGGTCGTCTTGCACTGGTAACGAGACGAGAAGAGATCCGGAGCCGAAAGAGCGAGCAAAAAAAGGCAAAAAAAAAGAGCGAGCGAGCAATTTCCTTTTCCGCCCTTCTCGGCCCCGGAGAGCCCTGCGCGAGAGAGTTGCGTCGAAGGCGAGGACTGACGCTTGTGAAAATTGTGAATATATGTATAAAAAAAATGCCCGACTCTCGTCTGACCCTTGCGCGCTCGAGGTCGGGGACGCAATCCTTTCAGTGAAAAGCGAATACGCGCAGTCCCGCGCAGGAGAGAATAGACTCGTGGAAGAAAGGATCGAGCGTAAAAACTCATAATCTCCTGTCATTGTGGAGGAGACCGGCTAACCGAGAGAGAGATAGGAGGGAGAAAGGAAGAAGGAAAGAGGGAGGGACAACCCTTCCGGAGTAACATTCAACGAGACGACCACTCGTCCGGTAAACGCTCGTAAAGTCATAATGTCGGTACTTTTGACTGGCGACGGAGGTAGAGCGTGTGTTCGTAAAAGCGAAACTTTCGGGGTGACCTCGGTTTTCGTGTTTCGAAAACTTTGCGGACATGGGAATAAAAAAAGGGGTTCGAAAGGCCATTCTTTTCCGGTTTGTATATTTTTTTTTTTGGTGTTTCTCGGTCGAGACTCCTAAACTCCGACATCCCTTTCGGTGGTAAAACGATAAAGGGACCGGCAGAAATTTCGGGACGCTTCATTGCACCCAATAAAACGGCTATGACGCATATTTAGGAAACTCGCAATTTCGCTCCACTCACCCGTCGCTCAATGTTACGTCGTCGAGACAGAAAACTCTTTTGCCGTTACATTAAATTGATTTATGTCTCCCGAAAATACATACTATAAAATAAAAATAGTTTGTACATTTGATAAACGTCTACAACTTTTTTTCTCGTAGAAATCTTTAATTTTTCGCTAAATTTCTCGTTAAACGTAGAAATCTATTTTACTGTCCAATGTTACGTCGTCGAGGGAGAAAACTCTTTTGCGGTTACATTGAATTGATTTGCGTCCCCCCCCCAAAAAAAAAAAATAGTTTGTACATTTAACAAAGGTTCACAACTTTCTTCTCCATAATTTTACCATTGTTTTTTTTTAATTTCTAATTTTACAATGGCTTTGCCAAAAATCCGGTGCGTTTATAGCTTAAAATAAAAATTGTAAAATAGAAAAGAGTGGTCAAGCAAAAAAAAATTGCCAAATCCAAACGAAAGTCTGCAATAAATAAAAATTGTGGGCAAGAAATGTTTGTTAAACGTAGAAATCTATATTACTGTTGAGCTCGTTTACGTTCTCCCGTATCTCTCTCCGTTCTCTCAGCTACTTCCCATTCGCGGCAATCGCGAGCAGCGCGTCTTTTACGGCGCCAGAGTCGTCTCCGGCACCTCTAAGTTGGCCGAGGCTAAGTTCTTACGGGCACAAAAGTCTTCGCTGTCTCACCGAGCCGTAAGTTCCTCCTATCTGCGTGCTTCGCGCTTTATTCCTCATTCCGCTATCTCTCGACCGACGCGTTCCCCAAGGTTGACTCTTCTTTTCGTGAGGCGTATTAAAAAAAAAAAAAAATGTGCGTGCCTCTGGTCGTGCCTCCATCGCGCAAGTGTAACGCCCTCGGAATCGAGCCCTGCTTTCTCGCCTCGCGGCGATTTCGATCGAGCCGACGACTTCACGAAACAAAATACTCGTCTTCGGCGATCGTCCGAACGATGCTCGACGATGGCCCCTTCGGCTGATAGGCCCAAATTTTAAATTCTCTTTAGCCCGCGTGTATCAACGAAACTTAACCGGCTGATCGCCGATCGCGAGGCTCTCGGTTCCTGTTATGCCGTCGTACGGCTGCCGTTGCCGATCATTGCGTAACGCGAAATTGAAATTCTCCTCGGTCCGGCGGGACCGAGAGCCTGACTCAATCTCGAAAGTGTTATTCCGGAGAGGGGCCCGGGCTTGTGGACATTCCCGCGAACTCTCAGCCTCAGCTTCTAATACACTCCGAAAGGAACATAATTTTTTTTTTCTCCATGGATTAATTTTTTTTATCCATCCATTTAATTTGATAATTTTGAGTTGGTCGATGCACGGAGAAAAAAAAAGTGGTTCTATGAACTAAAAGTCACGGCGAGGCACGTTCAAAGCCGTTACTTGGTCGGTACAACTGAAGCATCGTTTTATTAATAGTTATTACAGAAGGTGGTTATAGAAAGGGAGTTCTTGACGAACGCGACATTCACACGAGTCAGAACGGACCTTTCTACGCCCCTGCCATTCACACAATTTTTCCTAAGAAATTCACGAAAATCATGCTTTTCGTTTTTGAAAAGCGTGCGCTGAAAGGCACTTTTTCGCACTAGTGCGAGAAAAAAGACCACATTGCGTTCGTGCGCAATAAATGTCTCTTTGTTGCAATAAATTCTTACCAGTCGCATACAGTAAAAGCCTCTTGAACATTTAACAGTAATTCTCGTCCACAAAGAACCACAAATTTGGTTCTCTTTCAATTTATAATTTTTTTGGTAATGAAAAATTGTAAAATTATCGGGAAAATAAATAAGTAAATACAAATAAACGCCTCTTTATGGCAATGCATTTTTTGCAGCCGCATACAGTAAAAGTGTCTTGTACATTAAACAGTATTTGCCGGCTTCAAAGAACCACATTTCTCGTTCTCTTTAATTCTATAATTAAAAAAATTTTAAACCGTAAGTTAATTTTACGGTTGCATGTATCCTAAAAAAATGCACGGAAATCACGCTTTTTGTTTTTGGAAAGTATGCGCAGAAAGGCACTTTCTCGCACTAGTGCGAGAAAAATATCATATTGCGTTTGTGCGCATGCGCAGTGTATTTCTCGCACGCATCGGTCGATTCAAAATACGACGATTGGGACAAACATTTTTGTTGAACCAACCAACGCCTTTGAACTAATGTCAATGCGCCTCGCTTGACCCAACCATTTCTTTTTCTCACTTTAGAGTACGGGAAAGAAATTTCCATACGTTTTATTTTCTTCCACGGCGTCTCCACGAAAATTTTCCTCGCCTGTAACACACGCTACGCGACAGGCTCTGATACAGCGTGCGTCGCAAGATAGCGTTAGTTTGTACACCTTAAAGGCAACGTGTGGCTGCACGCCGTATAAGATCGAGGTGCTGCTGCTGCTGGCAAGCAGACTCTGGCTGCTGCTGCTGCTTTGCTGGCTGCGTTGAATTTCTGTCGACCCAATTTCGCAATGCGTCCGACTCGGGCCTCACGCACACGCGTGGCCACGGAAACTGTCGCCGGTTTATCCACACACTCGCTATACCCACTCCGTACCCCACATAGGTCTGCCTCTGCACTCGATAGAATAACGTTGGGCCTCGAGAACACGCGCGCGCTCTTCGCGAACCATGAGTTTCGGGCTTTCGGGCAGAGCCCGACGGATCACCGAGGTATTCCTTAGATAGTTTAACGTGGAAGAGTCTTTCCCGACTCGAAGCAGAATGGCAACATAGACTGCAAATTATAACAATAGTAATAATCATCTTTTATTAAATGGCTGAAGGACTTAGGTCGATGGCCAATTGACAATATATTTATATTGTCAGCACAACTTACACTATGTAATTGTCAATAAATCCACTACTACTACTACTACTACTATTTTATTAAACTTTCAAAAAAGCAAACCCTATTTATCAGCGTGTGCATGGAAGGCATTCTGTTTAATACAATTGTAAAAAAAAAAGAAAAATGTCTTATCGATGGTTGAGAGATTGGAGGTTTTTCTAGAGAGTAGAGTCTCGAGGCGAAATGTTAACATAGACTGTGAATAATAATAATAATAATAATAATAATAATAATAAATTAAATTTGGTTGATTCGAGCAAACCATGTTCATCAACGTACGTATGGGAGGCATTCTGTACAATAGAGGTGTACGTAATAATTGTAAAAGAAAAGTAATAAAATGTTCTACTGATGACTGACCGAGTAGAGCTCTTTATAGAGAGTAGTCTCTTTGGTCTCGAGGCGGAATATTAAAATATAGATTGAAAATGATAATAATAATATTATATTAAATGTGGCTGATTCAAGCACACGATATTTACCAATGTATGTATGGAAGGCATTCTGTATAATATAATTACATAACATAATTGTAAAAAAAAGAAAAAAAAACATTTGACTGATGTGTGACAGAGAGCTCGAGAGGTCGTAATCTCTTCGCTGATAAGCTCGAATTTTCCACGAAATAATTTTTTTTTCCCGCACAATTTCTCGATATCAAAAAAGTGTCGAAATGACTTGTGCCAGGTACTTTATCCAAATGGATATCTACGAGATAGTTGGGAAAAAAAAAATATCTTTCACACGTATCCCTCGACAGATCTGATGGATAAGGTGAAATCGATACAGGCAAAGAGCGAAGGGGATATCGAGAGGTGCATTAGGTGGATATATATTACTGTACATAAACTATTGACGCTCGGATCTAATGGTACTGCGAAATATCTCGCTGAAACGTTATTGACACAAGAGAGCACGGATACTTTAATACGCTATCTCTCCATCGTCGGTTTTGCTATGGTCTATCGTCTAACAAACGGGAGGAGGAGGAGAGAATCGAGCAAAAAGTCAAGGCCCGAGTCGCGAGTTACCCAACGAGAGAAGTGCAGCAATAACGCAGCGGCACTTGGCGAGAGAGCGCAAGCTCGCGGAGCGTTGTCATCCCTCCCACGTAACACTTTTCGTTGTACTCACCGCGCGACTCTCGGGGCCACTCCGCTGTATCCTAACTGGCTCTCTCGCCAATTTGATTCGATTTCACTCAATTATCATAAAACCAGGCCTGCTCCTCGTAAACCCGAGGTTATCAACTCGCTATTGTATGAGGCATTAAAAATAATAAAAAAAGACACTGAGAAAAAATTTAAAAAATTTAACTGAACGACCAATGCCATTTGGCGCAAATTAATGTGGAGCAAATAAAAAAAAAATTTCATTGAAATCGTTACGATTCGTTGGTCATTGTCGAGAGAGATCTACTGCAGAGACCCTGAGTGCAGCTCGCCTCATTTCTCGTCTACAACAAAGTGGGACAATCCGACGTAACGATTCCCTTATCTCGAGAGAGCGAGCTGGTGGAATGAAAAAAAAATTGAAGAAAGAAAAGATCACAACAGTGTGAAATAGAGAGTGTCGTTTCGTCGATGTTTGCGCGACGCTGACGATGGAAGAGCGATTATCGGGAATTGCGGCGGCTGCCGGAAAAAATATCGTTCAGTAAAACTCGGACAAATCGCACCGGTGAGAAATAAAAGAGGCCGAAGCATTTCTGGATTACAAGCGGAATAATATACAAACTCCGCACCAACAGTCTCGTACTGCTTCCATCTCCATAATGTAACAGCTTCGTGTACGTAAGGATAATGCATAATACATCGCAGCAGCCATTCGCATACGCGTGCGTGTACGCATGATTCGCTCCGAGAATTACGTATTATACGCGCGCACGTCGAAGTCTCTTTGGGGACGTCGAGAATTCACCGAGCCTGTGCTACGAAAAAGAAATAAAAAATAAAAAAATAAACGCCTCTTTGTTGCGATAAATTTTCACCCGTCGCATACAGTAAACGCCTTTTGAACATTTAACAGTAATCCTCGTCCACAAAGAACCACAAATTTGGCTCGCTTTCAATTTCTAATTTTTTGTTAACGAAAAATTGTAAAATCCGCGAGGAAAATAAATAAGTGTATACAAATAAACGCCTCTTTATGGCAATACATTTTTTCCGGCCGTATACCGTAAAAGTGCCTTGGACACTCGACAGTATTTGCCGTCCACAAAGAACCACATTTCTTATTCTCTTTAATTTTACAATTTGAAAAAAATGGAAAACCGTAAAATTTGCGGGAGAAGAAATAAATAAATAAAAATAAAGGCCTCTTTGTTGCAATAATTTTTTACCAGCTATATGTAGGAAAAGGGTCTTGTATATTCAACAGTACCTGGGGCATACAAAGAACCACAATTTTTGTTCTTTTTAACTCCTAAATAAAAAAATGAAAAACTGTAAAATTACCTAAAAAAATGAATAAATAAAATCAATCTAACTGTAAAATTAATTTAACAGTATTTGCCATCCACAAATTACCACAATTTTTATTCTTCTTAATTATATCATTATTTTCTTACTGAAAAATTGTAAAAAAGATAACGAGAAAATAGTCGCGGAGATACCAAGAAATCTTCGTCAGATGCACAACAATTTCTGTTGTTTCACCGTGCATGCATCGAGTGGCCACACGTGTCGTCGTGGAGCCGTTGTGAGGCATTCGAGGTGCGCGGGTGCGTCCGTGGCGCCGAACTCCACCTCGGGACCGCGACAGACATCGTTGGAAAGACGCTGAAAGAGCGAGCCACGTGTGAAGCTCTCGTACGTACGTGCGCGAAGTAAGTAGGCCACGGTGCTTTCACGCAAGATAAGGCCTTATCAGGCCGTGCGTACGCCGTTCGTGACGCCGCCGGAGAAGCGCCGAGCCTGTGCGGCGTTCATCTTCCTCTTTCTTCGACCGGCGCATTATCATTCCCCCCTTTCTCTCCGTTCCCCTTACCCTCGCGGGTTTGCGCGGGGCTTGCGGAACATCGCCCTCCTCTTCCACCCCGCGATAAAACTCTCTTCCCACGCGTTCCCTCGTCGACGCACAGTGCGAGTCCGCGTAGCAAAAGAGCAGCGTCGTCGTTTTTCTGCAGGCGCACCATCGGCCGCCTCTCGACGTTCCACACGAGGATTTGTAAAGCCTCACGCGTGAATGAGAAGGAGCCAGAGGATTTGTAAAACCACTCGATTCGCCGGGACTTCCCCTTACTCTCTTTTCTTTTCTTTACTCGTTCCAGCGTTTTTTTTTTTTTTTTTTTTTTTTTTTTTTTCCTTTTTTTTTTTTCCCCCTCCACCCCCCCGTCCCCTGCTTTCTCCCCCGCGGCCAGCGAACGCTCCCGCCCTCGAGGATCGTACGAGCTCCTTCCCTCCGCTCGGCAGCTTGCGGGCCCTGCGTGTTCTTTCTCCGCGCGGCGGCATTCTCTGTGTCGCCGCCTACCTACACTACAACCCACTTCACGTGTTCCTCTCGCGTTCCTACGAGTTTGTAAAGCCCCTGCACGGAGATATGTACATGACCCTGTGTACCTCCTCCCTTCTCGCCCTTATTCTCTCACTCTCCCTTTTCGTTTTTTTTTTTTTTTTGCTTTTTCTCTTTGAGAAACTTCCCTTGCAGCGGAGCCACTCGAGTCGCGAGGCTCTCTCTCTCCGCCCCGTCCGCGTTCACTTTCATCCCGGCGACGGGCGAGTGCGTGTCCGCCGCCCTTTGGGCCGCTCGCTGAAGAGCTGGCCGGGAGGAAAGCATTTTTCTCAATGTATTACGATGCATGCGAAAAAAAAATTGAATTCATCGGTGCAGATTCCATGAAAGAATGCAGGAGGAAATAAAATTTTATTTTATGAAGATAAAAAGGGTGAAAGGGTTGAAATTAAATTAATTTGGCCGGTGCTTTTACGTGAAGTACATTGCGAGTGGATTTTTTTTTTTTTTTTATGGATTATGAAAGGGTTGAGGAAAAAAAATAAAAATTCGTCAGGCGGAGAGTAACACGCACTATCGGTATCCGATATCCGTCCCTGCAACTGCATCACGATGCGACGACGATTCGCTAACCCGACGAGTAAACAACAATGCTCGCGAACCTTGAAATCGCAATGGTGCGAGACAACGAGTGTATAAAACGGACTATAGCGTAACGTTATGATATTACATAACGATTGCAGGCGCGGGGTGTTCCATACTCCCCCCCTCCCCCTCCCCTTCTCTCTTTCTTTCCGTCTCTTTCTCGTTGCACGTTGCGTACACATCATAATCGCTGGCGTTACTCACACAGGCGCGCCGTCCTATGCATCTACCGCGCACGACGCGATTCCGATATCGTTGGGTGTGAGCCGGGAGAGCGAGAGTGCCGCTCGATGAATCAGGTAGGACAACGTCGTATCGATTAACCGAGAATCGTGTGACGCGACTGGCCAATGCTACCAAACTCACTGGAGTCATTTTTTATTTTTTTATTTTTAATTTTAGTTATATTTATTAAATTTATTTATTGAAAGAAAAAAAAATTGAAGCTGGGAATTAGCATTACTTTGCTGAGATGTGAGAGCGATCGCATGTCTTGCTTCGATGCAATTTACGTGGAAATTGAGGCCCTTTAGAGATTTGAGGCGTTTTTGAAATTTTTGAAAAATGTCTGTTTGCTCTAACTTGCGTAAATTTTGAGCTATTGTCTTAAAAGTGCATACACATATAATACTATGACCAAAGAGCTTTGGTATTGAAATTTGATACGAAATTTATAATATGGCTTTTTATGATTTTTTTGTAACTACTAGAAATAGACTAATTCCAGTAAACATGGAAGTAACGAGTTAAAATTTGGTTAATTAATTAACTAACCGTTTAAATTTTATAGGATTACGTAAATGTGCGTAATTTTTGTCTATGTGTGTATACGATAAATTCCTAATTTTTAAAGTATAACACTTTCCTTTGTTTGTAATAATATTTATAAAATTAATTTATCGAAAAAAAGAAAACGCTCTATGCTTTAAAATTGTGATAACAATAAAGAAATTAACAAATAATAAATGATTTCTTAACAAAGACAATAACGACAATGTCCTATCAATTAACTAGTAATCATCCATCGCGAATGGCCAATGCCACTAAACTCAACGAAGCCTTTTTCGATAATATTTTTTACAATATCAAAAAATAATAATTACATAATTTACTTATCCAAAAAAATAATAACAAAAAATTGAAACTGCAACTAAGATTACTTAGCTCGGAGCTTCAATGACTTTCAAGGTTTAGCTCGAGTCCCAATCTCCACAATTACAATAACAACAAATAAATGAATAATAATTAACTATTTATTAATTATTTATTAATAACAATAATAACGATGCATTATCATAATTATTATTTACGGTCTATCTTAACATTCCACTCGCGCCGCGTGTGAAAGATTTGTCTCGGATACCGAAGTGAGAAGTAGAAACAGGTAAGAGATCCCGCGACCGTGAGCGTGTCTAATAAGCGTGCACGCAACACGACTCCCGCTTCTGCGTGCGTACAGCGAGCGACACGTACCCCGCTGAGTACGCGTAGCACTTCTCGTTGCATTAACTCGGGACAAGTAGGAGCGCGCTGGTCGGTGGCGGGCAACCTTGAAAGTGGTCAGCAGATAGTACGAGTACAGAATCTTACACGGCGTACATCGGAGCCCTCCCGTCGATCGGACGGGACGTTCTCCGCCGCCCTCTCTCGGCAATTATTATTTATCTCCTTTTAACCGAGAGGCCCGAACTTCTTTATTCTATTTATCTTTCTCGCAAATCTTCGTTTTCTTGCACTAATTTTTTTTTTTTTTTTTGCACCGTACGCGACCGGACGTGGAAGGTTAGAGGCGTAAGGGCGTATGTCGCATGTTTGCTCGGAGATAAATTGGGCCCTTACGGTTTTAGCTGCGCGATACATCGAGCGTTGCTCGCACCGGGCAAAGGCCCTTATGCGAAACTTTACCGGCCTTTCTTTACCTCTTCCTTTCTTTCTTTCGCATATATTTCCTACAACCTCTCCCTTTTCGCGTCCTTCGTTGCGCCGCTGTGTGTGCGAGAGCGAGCTAGCTCGCCTCTCGCAAACCGGATTCGCAATAAAAGCAGGCCGCTCCGGTGGCGAGAGAGCACAACGAGGAACGAGAGACACCGCGGGAGAATACAGGGTGTAGTCGGCGGCGGGAGCGGGAGCAGCGAACAGAACAAACGGGAGAGCGGACGTTGTGCGGTGCACCGGATCGCGGTTGCCGGGAGAAAGAACGATGAAAAGAGGAAAGCCGAGCGAAGTCTCGGAGTCTCGGGAGCGTGCAGTCGTTCGAGTTTGCACGGTCGCCGCAAACTCGAAGAAGCGAGAGTCGGGAATCGGCAAAGAACTGGATATTCCTCCCCTCGCGGTCACCCCACCTTCGGAAAGGGGGCAAAGCACTGTGAGGAGATCGAAGTTCGATTTTACGAGGTATTAAATTAATGGCGATGTTTTTGGCGATTTGATATTCTTTTAGATGTTTTTTTTTAATGCTGATTCTGAATGGATAGTATCGTGCCATTCATTGACTGCTTGAGGACATGAATGGGCTTGACGTAGGAAAATGGATCGAGCATTAATTAGGAAAAGCCTTAAATTATGCTAAGATCGTCCTTCGGTTATAAAGTTACCATTGCGACAATTGTTTTAT
>JAPYZC010001002.1:0-30000 GCA_030522665.1 Ichneumoninae sp. A BG-2022a
ATATGATCGAATGGGAATTGATGATTATTAAAAAATATGACCATGCTCAGTGGTAACAATAAAAAAATTGTATATTGTAAAAAAAACTGCGATAATAAAAAAACAACTTGAAAAATTCAAAACTGTTCATTCAAGGGACGACCCAACCCGTATGTTTCGGCAAACGGTTGATCGACGATCGATCGCGTGAACGCTCGACGTCTCTCGCGCTTGGCTTTGTTGGCATCGCGGACGCGCAGGCGACCTTGGGCGGGCAGCAGTGCCGCCAACCTGAAAGCAGGCCCCAACGGCGCAGAAAACGGCAGAGAGCGAGCGATAGCCAACAAAGGAAAGAAGACGAAGACGAAAGCGGCAGATAAAATCAGGAACCCCAGGAGCGAAATGTGACACGTCAGTCATCTATTTACATCACACAACCGACCGATAACTTGGTTGCCGTTACATCGCGGCAGTCGTACTGTGACCACAGCCGCGAAAACACCTTAGCGAAATCATAAATAAAGTATTTCTTTTGCTTCGTACGAAGTTGTTTTATTCGTCGAGACTCGGCAATCTGCAAACTCCTTCTCCGACGATCAATCTGCTTTAACAGATATGGACATAGTGCCGATCAACGGGGGCAGATACAGACATTCGTTCTATATTCCCAAGTATATTTTTGAAAATTATGTTACCTTTCGCCTTCATTGTCATTAAATATTTAGACAATTTACAAGACTTTTCGTGACCTTGCAGATTATTCTTTCGCTTTCTCGTAGGCTCGAATGGAATGGTACGCAAAACACTGGAACAAGAAACAAGAACATCTATATCGATACCAAGATTGGGCCAAGATGGTGACATAGGTGAGAATATAGTGCTTTATGTCACTCGGTGCGAAAATTGCAGTTTTACGCACGTTCCCAGTACGCAAACCCTAATTCACACGTTTTCTGAACTCGTGGGATCCCCAGCTTCACCAACCGTAAAAATAACCGAAAAAACTGCCGCTATTTCAGGTCACTTCCCTAGCAAGTTGATGGACCGCAAACGGACTGAAAAACGGACACGTCCGTTGGGGAACAAAACGGACCGTAAAAAACTACAAAACGGACTGTACATTTTTTGTTGGCATTTGGTCTTTTTTCGGTTGCGAAAACTGAAAACTGAACGAAGGCTTTGTTTCGAAAAATTTGCTTTGGTCCGCTTTATTATTCTGTGCTTTCCGCATTTTTATTCTGTGCTTTCATTAAAAACAGAATTAAAAGCAAAACAAAAAAAAATTTTAAACTTAGCCGAACATTTTTATAAAAAACGTTCGGTCCTTCCTCGGTTTCCGCGACCGAAAAAGGACCAATCCAAACGTACGGTCCGTTTTACCGTTTTTGCGGTCCGTTTCGTTGAAAAATATCCATACGTGCGAGAGCTGGCGGTGCCTTGCGAACGGTCTTTTTTTTGTTTTAGTAACCCAAAAAAAAAAAGCTTTCAAGCCGTTATTATCTACGACAAGAAACGGTAAAAATAACTGTTAAAATAACCGCACGAAAGAGCGCACGCTTCGCGTGCGTAAAACTGTCATTTACGCACCGAGCGTTACTCCAGTGTGATCTGTGCATAGGCAGGATGTTTCTCGCACGCCTTACCAAAAGGCGCCACTTTCGTCACGCGTTACAGGCACGAAAAGTGGGACTTTTTGCGAATGTGTTACAAAAAAGTGGATAGTAAAAAAAATGCTTATATACTTGTCACTTGCTCTAATAATTTACTGTTATCGCTATGAACGCCGTGTGTGTTTACAGTCATAACGAGTAACAGCCCCGCAGCAATAACATCCGCCAGGCACAGGATAGATGAAATCATCGAGAGTTCGAAAAATAAATTAAGACCCACCCATTTCATTGCTATACCTATGAGGGATGAAACTATAGCGTTGAATTTTGAGAAATTCAAGAATGCAGTACTCAATGAGGCTGGCAATAATTCTGAAGGCGTGCATGACGGTATATTTCAAAAACCGGAAAAAATGCACCTTACACTGGGTGTGTTATTATTGCTGGACGACGAAGAAATTAAATCGGCGATCGAGGCTCTCCAAGAATGCTGCGAAACGATAATAAAGTGAGGAACTATCTAATCAGGAACAAAAGACTCATAAAAAACATTCTTTTAATTACTTAAATTTTACATTTCAGGCCAATTGTCAAGAGGCATAATCCGATAAAAATAAAAGCACAAGGACTGGCGCACTTTAAAGACAATCCGACGGCGGTGAACGTGCTTTTCAGTAAAGTATCATCGGAGGACGACGTACTTCAAGAAATGTGCGAGAAAGCGCGCGACTATCTCGTACAAAAGGGTAAGCATTACATCAAACTTTACCAAGTAATTTGGGGAATTAATTACGTCATTTGTTTTTAAGGAATTATGAGACAAAAAGGCCCGACGTTAACTTTGCATTTAACGATGATGAACTCATCGTTCATGGCTGATAAGGAAAAGGCAAATTTTCAACCTTTCAAAAAATTTGATGTATCTAATATAATGAAGGTAAGACAATTTATTCATATGTTGCTATAGATGGTTTTCGGTTGTAAAAGTCGCAATCTTGTCATCGTACACGAGTTATTCGTTTCAGATACATAAGGATTATTATTTTGGTGAAACCGTACTGAACACGATACATTTATGTTCTTTCGGCCCCAAAGCCGCGGACGGATATTACGAGATAACGTCGAAAGTCGATTTAGTGGATTAAAGGAAGAGGTTCGATGACAAGTTCAATGGCGACAATGTACGATAGCAGTGAAGGCACGCAATAGTTGAAAGGACGGACCTATTGGGCCTTTCATTGACCACTCCCAAGGACTAACGTCGACATGGCTAAATGTCGTCATCAACATTTATATAACACTTTTCGATTTTTATACATTACCAACCCTCGTATATATACAAATAAAACGACCTATAACGGCCTATAATTCACTGGATAACTATACGCTGACAATGGAAAATATTCGATTTACAGGATAAAAATACTGTACGGAGGAATATAAGATACGAATTGAAACCAACGCCCGACGCGATCAGCACCTCGGCAAAACACTGTCGATTCTGTCTGTGAAATCTGTGATCAACGAAATACACAGCCGGTAGATTTTTCGCAAATTCAATGCAACATGTATTCACATATGAATTTACACAAATAGCGATTTTTTTTTCTTTGTTCAATATCGTACGTAGCGTTGAAAGATTCTTGGGAAGTCTAATCGCCGTACATCATGCATGACCTGCATTATTACGTCGGCAACAGAGCCGTTCGGTGGCGAGCTAAAAAAGCGCCTCCGAAAGTTTCCGGCTTCCTTTCAGCCATTTCCAGCGACTTCGATTGTTTACTTACGAGATCCCAGCTGACGAACATTAAACGTAGAAGGACGTCGAAGCGCCGTGCTGCTTACTTACCCGCCGTTCGCAGGGTCTTTGTTCTCGGTCTGGAAAAATCTACAACGTTATCCAAATTACGTTCGCAACGCGTACCAAAGGAATTGTACTTCGACGGCGATCAAATTTTTGCGTCTAAAATAAAAAATACCGCAGCGACATTAAGAATTTAAGCCTGTAATACCACGATGATTAAACTGGCTAAATTTACGTTAAAGTAATTTACTACAGTTTTCGATTGAAATATCGTGGATCGATGAATTACCGGCGCGCGATAACTTATCGACGGTGTCACTTTCTTTTCGTTTATCATACAGTTACTCTCCCTTGTCGCGTGTCGAAGACAAGACGAAATCCAGTACCCACGTGTTAGACGGAACCGACAAGCGTGGTGCACGACATTTATTTTTTAACTCGCATTATAAACAAACAATATCGATAGATGTAAATATGTTGGTGGAGCCGGAGTTGTCAAACACGTCGCCGAAATTCGGCGAACCTCCGGACAGACAGAATCCGGTATGCAATAAATTTGTTTTCTTTTTTTTCCTTGGTTATATTATTTGTATATGTAATTTTGATCGAGCGATTGACCGAAGAATTCTTGTTGATTTTTTTAGTTGTTGCAAACGCTGGGAACGCCTCACATAGATTCTTTCAATTATATGCTTGGGAACGGACTCACGGATTGCCTGAAAGACATCCTACCTGTGTATTTTACTCTCGCCAATGACGACAAGATTGAATTATGGATCGAAGACGCTACGATATATCAACCCACTGTTCCAACTGGGACTGTAGGCGTGAGAAATCACAAAATATATCCTACCGAGTGTAGACAGAGAGGAGCCTCTTACAAGGGAAAATTGATTGTAAAGATCGGCTGGTCGGTAAGTGGACGACCGCAGGAGCAGCTCGAAAAAGATTTGGGCGATATACCCATCATGGTGAAGGTAAAATAGCCAATGGTCAGCATTGCAAAACTTTAGTGGCATTGATAGACAAGGATACGCTTTTTGAATAATTTTCGCAATTTTTTCTTCCTCATAGAGGAAGTTTTGTTTCGTGAGTTTTTTGTTTTTTTTAGATTCCATGTACACGTGTTCAGAATGTTCCTAAATGTTAAGAAATTACATTTAGAAAAAACGTCTTGATGTGTGTGTGTGTGTGTATGTCAGGCCTGCAAAATTAAACCATCTATATCTGTAGAATGGAAATCGTGTTGAAATTTGGCACGAGAGTAGAACACTAAAATGCTTCTGTTTGTTATAATTTGTGCAACAATTGAGACATCAGTTCAGGTTTTATAACATTTTCAATTTTTTGAAAAAAGTGTGTCCATGCTCCAGCTTTCGCAAATTTTAAGTTATGGGGCTGAAACTTTCCACAGAAGTAGATTAACATTAAACAATTTTTGCTATAGAATTTGGTAAGAATCGTTTGAGAGATTGGCTTTTGTGAAATTTTCAATTTATTCAAAAAATATAATTTGGCATTCTAGCTTTTGCAAATTTGAGATACTTTTTAATGTCCACAGTCCAATCGTTGCCACTTGTACAAACTGAATCCACCGGAGCTAGTCAAGCACGGCGAGCATGAGCAAGAGTGGGGCGGATATTTTATAGTGAAGGGACACGAGAGGCTCTTAAGAATGCTGCTGATGACCAGAAGAAATTACCCCATTGCCATAAAGCGCGGAACATGGAAAGGACGCGGAGTACAATTCAGCGATATCGGTATTTATCTGAGAAGCGTACGGGACGACAATACAGCGGTGGTAGGTATTGCCCGCGTGGCTCATTTATAAAATTGTTTTTGTTTTTTTTAACCAGTTTCCAAAATCACAATTTTATACTTGTTTTATCTCTTTAATATTTCCAGACAAACACGTTGCACTACGTGACCGATGGCACAGCAAAATTCATGTTCAGTCACAGAAAAATCTTGTACTACGTGCCGCTTATACTGATGCTCAAGTGTCTCGTCGACGTGTCCGACAAATTCATCTACAACGCGCTAATAGTCGGCGCCGAGGACGACGAGTACTACAAGGGATGCGTGCTTAACATGCTGCGCGCCGTGCACCAGGAAGGATTGCACTCGCACGATCAGTGCAAAATGTATATTGGCAAAATGTTCAGGATCAAACTCTACGAGTTACCCGTCGACGCGACGGACATGCAAGTCTGCGACTTTATCGTAAAGTACGTGTTTATTGTATCCTTAAATAGACTCGATACCCTGATTTATTTTCTATAGGAGGATTCTTATGTTACAGAAAATGTGTAGCCATACATCTTGACGATCCAATGGATAAATTCAACCTGCTGGTATTCATGACTCGCAAGCTTTTCGCACTGGCGAACAATAAGTGCGCGGTCGAGGGTGCGGACGCGGTCATGATGCAGGAGTGTCTTCTCGGCGGTCACTTGTACCTCCAAGTACTGAAAGAAAAATTTTATCTGTGGCTGACGACTCTGAGGATGGTGATAATGAAACGCGCCAAGAGTTCGGGCAACAGGTATAAATTGACTGTGCGTAAGTATTTTTCGATCTCCTGCAACCCCACCAACTCAGCTGCTGTGCAAATTCACGAATCAGCTAATAATCGAGATCGTGTTTTTCGTGAATTCCTTCACAGAGGAAATGCTCGCCGCGATGAAGCAGACGGGAACGTTCGAGTCCCAGATGGAGAACTTCCTGGCCACCGGAAACATCCGGTCTCCGACGGGATTGGGTCTCATGCAGAGCACCGGTCTGACGATCGTCGCTGAGAATATCAACAGGATGCGTTACATGAGTCATTTTCGGGCGATACACAGAGGATCCTTCTTCCAGGAGATGAGGACTACCGAAGCGAGACAGCTGCTGCCGGATGCTTGGGGTATTTCTTAACCTTTTTTGTTGTTTAAACATTTTTTTAAACTTAAAAAAAAATATATATTTTTAACATTTTTTACTTTTTGAAGTTTATTGTTATATCTATTATTTCTTCGTATTAGTATTACTTACTATTTCTGCAAGCAAGGTATTTTCCCAACAAATTTTCATCCATTATGCACGAGTTAGAATAAAAAAAAAATAGTTGAAAAAATCTTTACTTGATGATGCATTTATTTAATAGTAATTTTCTTGAATATTTTTCAGGCTTCATCTGCCCTGTGCACACACCGGACGGTGCCCCTTGCGGTCTGCTCAATCACCTGACGATGAACTGTATCGTGACGCGCCACCCGGACGAAAAATTCAAGGCATTGATTCCCACGATCTTACTGGACCTCGGCATGATTCCACTCGCGATCGCCGACAACTGGAACAACTCGTACACGGTTGTACTCGACGGTAGAGTGATCGGTCTTATCGAGGACGCGATCGTTTCGCGGGTGGTCGAAAAGCTTCGCTTGTTAAAGATCGTAGGCGAAGAGGTGCGTTCAACTTCTCATTAACAATTGCTTACTCGTTCTAATTCGTCATTCTCACTCAGGTACCGAACACGATGGAAATAGTTTTGATACCGAAGAAAAACGTGCCCGCGCAGTATCCCGGACTGTTTCTGATAACCGGACCCGCTCGCATGATGAGACCGGTCCTCAATTTAGCCGCCAACAAAGTCGAGCTCGTAGGAACTCTGGAACAAGTTTACATGCACGTTTGCGTCACTCCCTCGGAAGCTTACGAAGGGGTGCGTATTGCCATTATAAAAAAGTGTTGTCAATTAATTAATAAATATCTAATTACTTAGGTTATTAATTAGCAATCGGTAAAAAAAATATATAAAAATATTGTTAAAACTAGGTTTAATTTTGCTCTTTCAGTTGACCACCCATCAGGAACTGGCGAAAACGTCGTTCCTCAGTAATCTAGCGTGTCTGATTCCGATGCCCGACTGCAATCAGAGTCCCAGAAACATGTACCAGTGTCAGGTAATTTTTTTATATCGATTCGCGATGATCAGCAAAAATTTGAAATTAAATTTAAAAAAAGATTAAATAAAATGTTTTCGACAGATGGGTAAGCAAACTATGGGCACACCTTGTCACACGTGGCAACTGCAGTCCGAGACAAAATTGTACAGACTTCAGACACCGGGAACTCCCCTGTTTAGACCGGTGCACCACGACAACATTAATTTGGATGACTTTGCAATGGGAACCAATGCTATCGTCGCCGTTATTTCGTACACTGTAATATTCCATTGTCATTATCATTACTTTGATTACTGCAAAAAATCATCGCATGATTATATAATTTTTTTTTTTTCAAAATCCAGGGTTACGATATGGAAGACGCGATGATAATAAACAAATCGGCGTACGAAAGAGGCTTCGCTCACGGGATGATTTACAAGTCCGAGTTCGTCGACTTGAAAGATCCGAAGAGTTACTTCGCTCGCAATCCCGACAGACCAGAGCTCGCAGCGAAATTGGAATCGGACGGTTTGCCGATCCCCGGAACTCTCCTCCAAGACGGCGATCCTTATTACAGGTAACAAGCGGTTCGGTCGTAGAACTTCGATGCTCGGTGCACTTTCGTCCTTACGATGAGAGTAATTCCATTACACGCTACAATCTCTCGTTTGCAGTTTCTACGAGGCAGAAAAGTCCCAGTACGTGGTCGGGAAGTACAAGGGCAAAGAAGACATTTACGTGGACAATGTCAGACTCTGCGGTTCCTTGCAGAACCACATACCTCGCAGAGCTTGCATAACGTTCCGCGTTCCTGTGAGTTCTCTTTTTCTCATTGGCCTTGAAAGCTTGGAGGTGCATTAAAAAAAATTCTAACGTGCTTGAAATGTTTATAATTGGCCGTTTTGTTTCGCAGCGTAATCCAAGCGTAGGCGACAAATTCGCCTCTCGAGCCGGACAGAAGGGTATATGTTCGCAAAAATGGCCAGCCGAGGATTTGCCATTCACAGAGACTGGATTGATTCCCGACATCGTATTCAATCCCCACGGTTTTCCAAGTCGTATGACAATTGGTAAGTCGGTCGTTGACTATCGGAGAATAAACTCGAATACCGAGATTCAACTTGTGACGCTGTCGTTTCGTATTTCAAGCTATGATGATCGAAGTCATGGCCGGTAAATCCGCGGCGGTTCACGGTCTCGTGCACGACGCGACGCCCTTCCGTTTCACCGAGGACGACACGGCCGTGGAATATTTCGGCAAGCTACTGGAGCACGGCGGTTACAATTACTACGGCACCGAGAGAATGTACTCGGGCATCGACGGTCGAGAAATGACCGCCGATATATTCTTCGGGGTCGTTCACTACCAGAGACTTCGTCACATGGTGTCGGACAAATGGCAGGTGAGGAGCACCGGGCCCATCGACGTGTTGACCAGGCAGCCGATAAAAGGAAGACGAAGAGGCGGTGGCGTCAGATTCGGAGAGATGGAACGAGATTCGTTGATATCGCACGGCTGTGCCTTTCTACTGCAAGACCGGCTGTTCCACGGCTCCGACAAGACGACGGTCGGTGAACTCGAAACTCTTCTGAAAATTAGTAATCCAATAACGCTAAAGTAGTATATTATGCTGGAAGGGAAGTGGGCGATCTTCGCCGAGTGCGACATTTGCGGTTCGAGCGAGGCGAGGGTTGAAATCACACGAGCAGAAAATCCGCTCCCCTCCGTGTAACATACGATACTTTTTTTCTGATTTCGTGAAAAGAACCACATTTGTAGCGTCGCAAAATCGTCATATTCGCCAATGAGCATTACGGACCCGGAAGTAATAGGGCTTTCGGAGAGAATTATAAGCCGTATTACATTGGTAAAAAATAAACGCTTTGCCGCCCGCGTTACACGCAAGAAATGTGGTTACTTTAGTGACGTCAGGAATTTTTTTTTCTGTTCACACTCCGTGCATCGGTTAATATCCTGAGATGTTATCGCTATCAATTTCTTTTTCCTCGTTGCAGACTCTGGTGTGCAGAAAATGTGGCACACTGCTCGGTCCTGTGATGGAGATGGTGGTAAATCACATCGGCTCCAACGAGAACAGAAAGCGCTGCAGACTCTGCGGCAGCGACGACAGCATCGGCGAGATCGACATACCCTACATATTCCGCTACCTCGTTACCCAGCTGACGTCGTGCAACATTAACATCAAACTCGCCTTCACGGAAACGTAACGATTTCGGTAATCGCAACGAAATAAAAAAAAGTTGTTAACGCTCAACGATACATAATGTTTTATTGTTTGTTTTCGTGTCTCCACGCGACTCAAGAACTTTCCATGTTTTTGAACACAATGAATGTCGAGGAACGAGAATAAAATGTTGTCCTCGCTAACGGTGATACACATCCATCGTCAATGTTAGCGAAAGATACTTACGATATAACCATTTTACTTTTGTTTATTAGATATCAATACTTCACGAGAAAAAAAAGAGGAATAAAAGAACGAGAAAACGCTTCCTTAGATTCATTTCTACTTACAACAGCGTCACTAATAATTATATTACACATTCACCGTAACACACCGCCGTTAAATCTCCTTCTCTACGCAACCCTCTCGTCGATCCTTCTGTGCGTTTAAACGCCACGGTATCTTGCAGGATACTTCAATTGTGTATTTACATATTTGAACAATAATTAATTCAATCGTTTTTCTATTGTCGACCGGCGAAAGTAAGATAAGAGCGTAATGCATTTTTTTTTCTCCAAATAACGCGGACACGGCGACAAGCTCAGGAGGGCGATTTTTGCGGGTTATTTTTTTTCTTCATTGTCGTACATTTTTTTTCGTCCATGATTTGCTACAGCGATAATTTTCTTTTAATTTTTTTTTCTTTCGCTCTATCCGAATTTAAATTAGAGGAGGCCCGTCGGGGCTGGTGACGAATAATGGAATGTAAACGTCGAATTGGGTCCGATCGGTTTATGGATTGTTAAGCTGCGATTCACCCGCATGCCAACTTTAAGAACGAATTGGTTTCTTTGCCGTTGTTTTTTTTTGTCGGGAAGAGTAGGGGTTGGACACGACGCGAAATACTTGAGCGACCGAAGAACTCTACGCTTTTGCTGAGACTTGCGCACCGGCCTTCGTGCCCGACGCTCCAGTTGCACCCGTCGTTTCTTTCTCCAATTGCTTGCCGAGGTATTCCCTGAAATGATTACAATAAATTAGCACGATGAGCGAAAAAAAAGCGAAATTCAGTCGGAGCAAATAGTCCAAATGAATTCACCAGTTGTGAACCATCAACTTCTGAACGGCTATGAGGGCTTCGTATCGCACGTTGGGATCCTCGTGACCGAGAAGCTGCATCACTCGTTGTTTTCCACCGAGTTGTTCGATGATGCTTCGGACAGAAAAAATTACAATTGTAGAACAGTCGTATTCATCATTTAAAAAGGACATAATGGATTATTCGGGCGAATGTAATTTTTGCATGCGATCATTATTGTAAGATTAAAAAATAGCTGTCTCGTGTCAAGCCTTACTTTGACTTTGTGACGTACAAAATGAGTAAAATATCTATCAGAATTTTTTTTTCCAAAAGAGATATCATCAATTTTATGATATTTTCCTCGCTAGCAAGAAAACGAATAACTGTTAGTTTGACTCCGATATTAACTTACTGCTTGCCACGAGGATAGTGACGAACGTATTCTCCGATGTCGAAGGAAGCGACGCTGAGAACGAGCGCATCGGCGCTGGTCTCGAGCAGATGAACGAGAATACGGAGAAGCTCGTAGTTCTTCTCGTTGAGACGGCCGGCGTTTTCGCGCCAGAACTTGCTGGACTTGTGGACGGGTGACCATTCCAAACGTCCGGACTTCACCTGGGTCGAGTACTCGTCGAAGGAGCTCAGATCTTGCACCGACGCCTGGAGCCTGTCGTTCAGAAACTCGATGTCACCGTTTATATCCTCGTCGTCGAATTTGCGCTGGCCCAAAATCGAAAGCTGCTTCAAAACCTTGCACTGGACCATCGCGATGCAGTGCTCCTTCGCCACCTGGTTATCCTCCACCTTCTCGATGAGGTTCTAAATTTGTTTGAATGTAAAAGCGTAAAGTTACACCGGATTGAAAGAATAAATGAAATTATACATGGGAATATCCAAATATTTATACTACTTCGGTACTAAGAAAAATTCTTAATAATGAATTATAATAATTATTATTATTCTCATTATTTATTAAAGAAAAATTATTTTTCTACTTTTTCTGATTGATTTTTTTTTTTTTTTGCTAACTCGGATATTCTTATTTTCGAGATAAACATTGCTCAACGATTCTTACCCTGAATACTGCAAGTATGATGCGGGTAACCTTCTCCTTGGCTGAGTCGCTGAGTATATCAGCGAGAATCGGTATGACGTTGAACTTGTTCATTTTTTCCGCAAGCAGAGGATTGAAGGTGAGAACCCAGAGGCAGAAGATCAATTGATATTGCACTTGGAAGTTGACGCGTCCCGAGAGAACGCTGAGAAGAGTCGAAATGCCGTCTACGGAGACGAAGGCGAAACGATACTCGTCGACGCGCAACATCATCTGCAGGCATCGGGCTACCGATTGGATGTATTCGTTGTTCTGTTTGGGATTCAAAAAAATTACAGATGAAGACAGAAAAAATACACATGGTGTACCAGAATCGGCAGAATGTAGCGTTGCGTATTCATGGTTCGAAATTGAGAAAATATATCCTAATAAAAATTATATCTCTTGGGAAAATCAATTACAGTGCATAACCGTCGAGTTTAGCGATGGTTAAATTTCAGCCAATAAGGCCACTCGATGAATTACGTACGCACGTCATCGGAGTCGCCTCACTGGTTGAACTCAAGCTGGTCTCATACACTGTGAAAAAAATGTTAAATTTGGTGTACCGGACTTGAAGTTTTTATGCAACAATTGGTGCATTAAATTTAATGTACAATTGTGATGAAAAATTAATATTCTTTTTCATTGAAATTATAGTCAATTATGAAAAACAAAGTATTCTCAATGTTTTTTAATACACTGAACATTAAATTTTCATCAAAATTGCGCATGAAATTTAATATACCAGTTTTTGCATAAAAACTTATAGTCCGGTACATTAAATTTCGTACGAATTTTTTTAACAGTGAAACTCAATTTCCAAACCGTTAATACGAAACTACACTTTTTTGCGAGCTAATCCTGCAACACCCTGCATTTGTCAAAAGTAAAAGAAAAATTAAAAAAAATTGTTATTCGAGGATTAGGTTACGGCGCGAAATTGAACGGAGTAAGTGGCAAACGAGAAAAAAAACAACTGTGCGATAATTATTATATAACGCGTTATAATTTTTCTAACGAACGGTTCGTTGACTTAAAATGTTAACGATGTTTCTACGGAACCAACCGGGTTGGACAACTCTTGGAGGTCAGTTGCCTCTCCAGACTCGGCTGGTGCGGTGTCTGGCGCAACCTCAGCATGCAAACTTGCCTCCTGTACGGCGTCAAACTAAAAAACCCATTCGATCGTTCGTCCGTTACGTCTCTGTAGTATAGATTTTTCTGAGAAACCAATGATAAATAGAGGAGCAAACAACCCCGCAACCCTCGCAAAATAAGCAACGTTTCGTTGTGCTGCACGAACGTGCGATTTTATCGGGAGATAAATAGTCCGAGAAACACCACAGTAATAAGGACAGGGCGTAGAAAGAGAGATAATTTAGCTTGGAAAAGGTCAACTGGTACAAGTCGATATAAAAAAGTTTTAAACTTAAAAACGATCGGTATTTTCTACAGCGTAGTGTCATCTCGATCAACGACGATCGGATTTTTTTTTACCCGAGAATGAGAAAAAAAAAAATTGATTAAATTTATTTAATGTGTACACATAATAGCAAATTCGATCGGAGTGTACCAGCCGTCCTTTCGCAAATTCATCCGCCACAACCCCGAAAGATTGTTAGTCGAGGAGGAGTCCCTGAGTCGCCGAACGAATATCTATGTAATACTACGAAAGCCAAAATAAGGCTGGCAAGCGTGCGGAAGGAAAGCGACGATACGTACTATACTATATAATATTACATTATAAAAAATAAAAAGCCTTCTAAAGATAATCTATCAGTATCCTGAAACAAACAACGAATTAATAGTCCGATGTTTTAAAAAACGTGAAAACTTAAGAAAACTCGTACGTAAATTGAGTTAAAAGAAAGACCGTAGCTTTCGCATTTCTTCGTCACCACGATTGAGTAAGGTGATTCATACACGCGGATTCGATGCGTAACTTACGCTCAGCTTCAACTGATCCTTGAGCCACGTAAGGTAGAACTGGAGATCGGTCTTCTCCATGAGCTCGTGACTCCAGCAAGCGAGCTTGCCGATTATCCGCGACGTCATGTTCATGATGAAACCGTCCTGTCGGTTCAACAGATTGAGAAACGGTCCCCACACCGATTCGCGCTTTCGGGTCGAGTGCTCGCGAAATATTTCGACGCGGCTTCGGTCCTCCTGCGAGCAATACCAAACAATAAATGTTGTCGCTCCGAAAACTATCAAAAATATCATATTTCTAATTCAAACTTTGCATAATGTTGATTCGCGTAAAAATAAATAAATGTATGAACCAGAAGATATCTGCATGATATCAAATTTCATCTTTAGCAAGTCTTTATAAATGCTCGATTTCAGGACAAAAAAAAATTGTTCACTTCCCGTGCCCAGTTGGTAACAAAAACTGTAATAGATTTTTTTTCACGGATGCCCGCATTTACGGTCAAAAGAAAGTTGTCATGAAAAGCTGCCATGAAATCCGTCTTCGACGACACTTTCCTTTCGCTCTTAGGACCATCCCGAAAAAAGTTCATTATCGTTTTTGTTACCGACCGTGGTATCTCAGTTACACTCAATCAGTGGAGCTAAAATTTCATTAATTTCCTACAACAATTACTGCACCCTTAATGACAGTATTGTGACTGTGTAAGTTGCAATACATTTCTGATTCTGTTCAGAACGTCCTCAATGAAAAATCGTTTTGATAAAAAAAAATTCGTGTTAAAATCATAAAGAAAATCGTAAAAAAATTGTAATAAAATAAAAATCATTCATCTCTATTCGGCAATGAATTTAGATTAAATAGCTCCATCCTGGTTGCTTGTAGAACCTTGGATCTGGAAAAGAAATTCACCTGCAGCATGTCGTCGATCATAGTGAGAATATATTGGATGGTCTGATCTTTGGACACGTGTCCGAGCAAGTTCAGAAAAGTCTTTGCGGCCTGGCCAGGATTCTCCTTGAGCTTTGCGTCTCTGGCAGCCGAGTCATTCGTGTCGAAGCCCACGATGAACACATAATCCTCTTGAGAGATCATCTGCGATCTGAGCAAAGAGGGCGTAGATTAAAAATCAGTGTCTCTATGTACCATTAATACAGAGACAAATATCTAAAGCAGGTATTCTTACTGTAGATAGGACTGCCAGTTGATGCGTTGATTCCTTACATCAGCGGCTTGCTGCTGCAGAACGCTGGTCGCCGAGATGATATCTGCAGGAAGATCATTCATCTCGTATTAATTGAATTTTTAAAATTCATTTATTCGCATCGATTTTTTTTTTTTTTTCATTCATCTCTCACGAAACATTATCTCAGTAGACACGAAAAACTGAAGCTCGCGCTCGTGCCGACAATGTTACGAAGAAGGGAACGAAATAACTTCGATACAGTGGGAGTGGCAGTGTCATGTGTGCGGGCAGAGAGAAGAGATAGAGGTAGACCCGTGCAAACAATTACCGGTTTTCTCATCTGGCAGCGTTGAAATTATTTCGTTTATGCTAGGGCGAACCGCCATTTCGTCGATGTAACGTGTCGCACTGTTACGACGTCAACCAATTCGTCTTTCGAGGCGTTTCACTTGACTTTTAACGACGTAGCTCGACGAAAATGCGGAACTCTTTTCCGTGCACCCCGTCGAACTGTTCAGCTGTTCGATCACAAGACCCAGGTGATTCCACTGCTGCCACCACGACGGATAATACGGTTCCTGTCGTTTGAAAATTCTGGTCATTTATTTTTTTTATCACCATGACGATCGGCGGGACTATTGAGGGATTCAAGATTTTTTAAAATTTATTAGGCAGAGAAGAAATTGCTCAAGGATAAAGAAACTGAAAGGCAATGGTGAATATAATAATGGTAAAGGTAAAAGGTAGCTGAAGGATAATGAAAAACAATCGACAATATTGCAATGGAATTACGGAGAACGGAGTACTAAACGGCGGTATAATCGAATGAGGACTGAAAAAGTCAACACCATGATAACGGACTCATTTTTCGACCGGACGTCACGTATGTCCAATATGATGTCACTTCCGGTCGAAAAACGAGATTTTCAAACTGGAAGTGACATATTTCCAGTATAAGATAACTTCCGGTCGAAAAATGGGATTTTCAAACCAAAAGTTGGGTAACATATAGGTGGCCAAAAGCGAAACCTCTATTACATTACAACGGCGAATCGAAAGCACCTCTGATATACTCCCTGTTACCCTACTAAAGATGTTCGTAAAATCATTGAAATCTGACCGGAGGTCCACGATTAGTCGATCGGAGTGACCAGTCACGAGTTGCTCCCAGATTATTCTGGGAAGATTCTCCCAGGGACTTTATCACTCGCACAATCATACCAAACTTCGATGCCTTCCCGAACGTCGTTACGGTTGTCGGCTATTTAGAAAAATTTGAATTGTTGTGATGAAGACCGTTGGAAAGGAATGAATCGTGCGAAAAGTTTGGTCCTCCGACATTCCGTCCTGTGAAAGCGTTACGAGTTATGTTTGCATCTGACGATCGGACTATGAGGATTCGAGAAGAGTAGAGCCTTTCAGCAAGTAGCAACCCGCTCGCCCGACGTTCGAACAATGTTTTTCCAGGTACGTGTTTTTATACCTCTGTACAAAATTTCTTTCCTAACGGCACTTCCAGAGCGCGTTTCGAAAACTCCGATTTTCGCTCTGTTCCGCAGATAAACGTAACTCCCAAGGAGAAGAAAGTCCCGAAGAGTATCGGCGACAAGGAACGCGACGACGCGGCGCGTCAGGAAACCGCCAGCCTGGTCCTCGCGCCCTTCCAGCCGCAGACGCGGATCAACCTCGAATCGACCGTTTACAATCCTGTAAAATGCTGCCTGAGCGTAAAAAATCCGAGCAGCAAAAATCTGAATGTAAGTTCCGACGTTCAATTTTTTATTTTTTTTTATAGTATTAAAAATTCATCGTAAGAAATCCTGAATTCCTCATGTTCACGTTGAGCACAGCATGGTTTTTGCCTCGCTGTCTAGGGAACAAATTTACAGACATTGGTTACATGTTTAGGGATGCTCCGTTGTTTTCTTTTCAGGAACTCTTGTGTATTGGCCAACACTCACGCAACACGTATTCTCTGTACCGTCGTTCAATTTTTTATTTATTTTTTTATAGTATTAAAAAATCATTGTAAGAAATCCTGAATTCCTCATGTTCACGTTGAGCACAGCATGGTTTTTGCCTCGCTGTCTAGGGAACAAATTTACAGACATTGGTAAAATATTCGGGCACGCAACACGTATTCTCTGTACACGTATAATTTATTTATAACGGACGTGCCCCATGAACAATCAAACGAATAAATAAAAAAATTGTGTAATTTCCAGGTAAGCGTGATCAAGACGCCGCCAAGGGAGAGGTCGATAGAGCTGAGCGCTCTGGAGCTTCTGGTTGAGGCGGCCGGCAGCGCAGAGCTGGACATAACATGGACACCGCAGGAGATCGGCTCGTGGCGAGACACTCTGCAACTGCTGGACAGTCGTCGTACGAAGTACGAAGTAGCGCTGATAACGACGGCGACCGGGTCTAAGAAGGCCAGAGGGCAGGGAAGATCGAGAGTGCTGAGCGATTCGAACGTGAACAGGAGCAACGCGATCGTGAGATCGCGAAGAGCGTCGCCGCCCCTCGCCAGAGAGCCGAAGAAAAAAGCGAACGCCACGTCCCTGAATCAGCTGAACGTGCCGAGCAAACGGCCGCGGCTGAACGTCCGGCACGAGAACAAGGAGAATTCGACGCGGGCCGCATGGACTTACGAGCCGCCCGTCGGGAAGCCAAAAAACTTTTCGCCGGGTCACGGAACTCACGATTTTTCAGCCATTATTAACTCGACGAAATTCAATCTGACACCCGTGAATCCGAACGTCCGTGACGAAAGAAACCTGCGAACCGAGATGATCGTAACGGAAACTACGAAACAGATCATTTTCTCGCCGCATGAAGCCGGCATACTTTCCCCGGAGATGACGACGGACCCGCCGATTTTGCGGCGCGAGACTTACACGGCGGCGAAGTACTGCAAGGACATCGTCGTCAAACTCGTGCAGGACGACGATGAGGAGGGCGAGATTTTCGTCGACTCTCTCTCACCGCAGCCGGACGGACAGCAGCCCGAGGAGTCCCGCAAAAAACCCTCGGACTTTTCACTCCTCATAGACAATATGAATCTGTTGACTCCGAGCACTCCTCTGGGTCCGGTGGCTTCGGTAAATTTTTCGCCGAAAGGCTGCTCGACCGGTAATCGAACGCGATCGAAAACGGCAAACCTGACGCCGAACGACCAATCGGTGTCGCGGGCCTTTGCCGGAAACGACACATTCGACGTGAGCGCTTCGAGCGTCGCCAGTAATTCCCGAGCGAACGGTACTTACGAGTTGCCGACCTCGCCGAACCGATCCACGAGCCTGGAGCCGATAAAACCGACGCGATTGTCGAAGAGCTTCGGAACAATGTCGCCGGTGATGGCGAGTGTCCCGCCCGAAGGCAAGCCTGGACTGACATCCTCCTCGCCGCTCTGTCTCGAGGTCGTTTCGGCGCATCACGAGTACTCTACGAGAAGAAGCGTGAGTCACGTGTCGCAACGAAACTACGACGACGCCAGCGTGAAGGAGGTCCTGGAAGCCGATCTCTGGGCCAAAACGGACGGCGAGCACGGCAAAACCTTTTCGGCCTCCGCGATAAAAGGACGATGCACGAGTCTCGAGAGGATCGACGAGGAGAGAAACTCCACGGGTTTCGACGTAACGAGCACTGCGGGCTTATCGCGGGCGGCCAGTAAACCGTCGAAAGTCCGACGAATCGAGATATCACCGCCGAAGAAGTATTCCTCGGGCAGCAGAACGGCGCCGATAAGACGAGTGTCGCCGACGAAGGGCACGAAAATACGTAAGGACAAGAGCGCGCTGGAGCCGGCTGCGAGTCTGAGGAAGAAAGTCCAGATGAACTGCTCGATAAAACGCGGTCAGGTCTCGATACCGGGCGTGAGAATAGCGAATCTCTCGCTCGCTGGGCTGACCCGAGGCGCGAGCGGCGCGAAGGACAGGAGCGTCAGAAGCGAGCCAAAAGAGGTCAGCGTGAAGCTCCACGATCCCAACGACTTCGTGACGAGACTGTGCAACCCCGACCCCTTCGGTGCGACGATGACGCAGGATCCGTTTCTCACGAGCACCCTCTACTACGACGAGAAGTGGATGCATCATCAGGAAACGGAGTTCAAGAAATGGCTGAACGCTCTCCTAACGCCGCCGGAGCACCTGAGCGGTGACGTCGACACGCTTCGCGTGGACGTCGGCAAGGTCTGGCAATCCTGTCGCGCCAGAGAGGACGTCGCCCTGGCGGAGACGCGGGAGGCCGTTTCGGCGAGGTACCACACGAACACGCGACTGAACACCCTGAGGAAGGCGGCGTGCGCGATGTTTCGCAGGGAGGAAGTAACCTCGGCGCTCTCCAAGGCGACGGTCTGCATTGAGCGAGGAACACTCATGATAAGGCAGGATCGCGACCTTCATCGCGACATCGGCCTGCAGAAGGAGATTCTCGAGCTGTTCCTCAGTTACAATCCACTGTGGCTCAGAATCGGCCTGGAGACCGTCTACGGCGAGACGATACCGCTCCACTCCAACAACGATCTCGTCGGTCTGACGAGGTTCCTCATAACTCGCTTCTTCGCCGATCCCTTCATAGTCAAGACTCACTCTCACTCGACGACCACGAGCCTGAAGATGCCGAGCTTCGCTCTTCATATGAACAAGTTTATCCTCAAGAAATTCATACTGATCGTATTCTTCCTGGATTACGCTAAGCGTAACAAGCTCATCGGTCACGACCCTTGCCTCTTCCATAAGCGCGCGCCTCACAAGGAGAGCCGCGCGATTTTGTTGAATTTCTCGCGCGAGGTACTCGCCGGCGTCGGCGACGTCACCAAAGTCCTCCGGGCGCACGGCTACGTAGTGTCCCACAAGCAGACCTACCTGGACGAGTACGATTACGCGGTGAACGACATCGCCGTGGATCTTCGCGACGGCGTTCGACTCTGTCGCGTGATGGAGCTCATAACCGGCGACAGGAACTTGACCTGCCGCTGCCGCGTCCCGGCGATCTCGAGGCTGCAGAAGGTGCACAACGTGGACGTGGCGCTCGGAGCGCTTCTGCGCTGCGGTTACACGCTCACCGGCGACATCGACGCCAAGAGCGTCGCGGACGGTCATCGGGAGAAAACTCTCTCGCTGCTCTGGCAAATAATATACAAGTACCAGGCACCGAGATTCGAGAAAGCAGCGAAGTCGTTGCAGCGTTGGTGGCGCTCGAAACTGTGGTACGTTCGAGTTCGCAACTTCCTGCGAAGCCGCAAGGACGAAGCGGCCTCGACGATCCAGCGGGCTTGGAAGTGCCACCAGGCGCGAGGTACGTTGGACCGACTGCGCTCGGAGCGCGCTCGCCTGTGGGCCGAGAAGGAGGAGGCCGTTCGCACGATACAGCTGCACTGGATCCGACGAAGGAGAATGCTCGCAGATCGGGAAAACTACATCGCCGCAAGGGAATCGGTTCGGCGAATTCAGCGATGGTACCGAAGAGTGCGAGACACCGCGCCTTACGTCGACGACCTCCGCAGGAAGCGCCGATCGGTCGTGACGATCCAACGACACTGGCGAGCAGAGATTCTCATGAGGAGGGAGAGAAAAAATTATCTGGAGGTCGTGAGAGCTTGCACGAGGATTCAATCGTGGTGGAGGACGAGACTCGCCGGTCGGGAAGTCCGTCGCGGATATCAGACATTGAGGAGAGCGACTGTGGTCATTCAATCGAGATGGAGAGCGAGGCGGCTCATGAGGATCGCTCGAGAAGCCTTCGCGACCGATTTGCGCGCGGTTCGAACTCTCCAATCCTGGTGGCGCGGAGTGTTGGCCCTTAAGCGCGACCGCAACGATTATCTGTTGCAGAAGCACGCCGCGAAGAGCATCGAAGTTTGGTGGCTCGGCCAGCGGCTCGTGAGAATCCACAGGGAGAGATTCGAGCGAACGCGCGAGGGCGTCGTCGCGATTCAACGACGATGGAGAAGACACTTGGAGACGAGGAACGAAGTTGCACTCTTCAAACGAAGTACGCGGGCCTGCAGGATTATTCAGCAGTGGTGGAGATCGGCAAGGGTCGCGAGGCGTTACAACCTCGAGAGGAGGAGTTGCGTTGCGATCCAGCGTTGGTGGAGAGGAGTCGTGACGACCAGGTCGGCGGTCGCCTCGTTCTCGAGTCTTCGCGGAGCGGCGATAAGCGTGCAGAAGACATGGAGAATGCGCGTAGCGCGAAGAAACTTTGTCCGTACGAGGGAGGCGGTTTCGAGGATCGACTCGTGGTACAGCAACGTCCTCGTCTCCCGAGCGACCCGCCGGGACTTCGTGAGGAAGAGAAGCGCCGCCCTGGCTATCCAGAGACGGTGGCGCGGGCTGCAAATCACCCGGGAGTGCCGGAACAGCTACCTGGAGTACAGAAGAACCGTCATCGCCGTGCAGAGTCGATGGCGATCGAACAATCTCGCGAAGAGAACGAGACGCGATTATCTGGCCGCGAGGGAAGCGGCCACGAGGATTCAGGCGAGCTGGAGGATGATAAGAGAGCGACGAAGCTACGCCAGACTTCTCGAGCGCAAGAGAGCGGCGACGGCCTTGCAGAGACGATGGAGGGAGACTCTCGTAGCCAGGAAGGTGCGGGAAGATTTTGTCGCTTATCGCTCGTCCGTCCTCGTCGTGCAGAGTCGATATCGAGCTCTCAAGATCGCACGGGCGACCAGGGAGGAATACCTGGAAAAGCGAGGAGCCGCGATCGTTCTCCAGAAGAATTGGAGGATGCTGAGGGCCTCGAGAGCGTACAGAACGCAGCGCGAGGCGGCCGTTGTCTTGCAGTCGGCGTGGAGAAGCAGGAAGCTCGCCATCGGGACGCGCGCGAGCTACGTCGCTCTGAGAAAGGCGACCGTCGATGTCCAGCGTCGTTACAGAGCTAAGAGAATCGGCCTCCGAGCCAGAGACTCGTATCTGCAGCATCGCAAAGCCGTCCTCAACGTGCAGAGAAGATGGCGCGCTAATCGGTTGATGAGGGACGCTAAAGAGAGATTCGAGGACTATCGTAAAGCGACGATCGTCCTGCAAGCCAGATGGAGGATGATCGTGCAGGTGAGGAATTATCGATCGGTGAGACGAGCAGCGCTGACGATTCAGTCCGAGTGGCGCGCTCGAATATCCGGGAGGGAGTCCAGGGCCGCTTACTTGAAACTCAGAGCCTCAGTTTTGGTCGTCCAGCGACGCTACAGGGCGAACAGAGAGTGCAGAACTGCCCGTGAGGAGTACGCGAGAATAAGAGGTAGAATAATATGGCTGCAGAATGCGTGGAGGAAGAAATTGGAGAACAGAATGCGCGAGGAGGCGGCGATAAATATGCAGACTTGGTGGAGATCGATTCTGGCGATGAGGCTGTGCAGAAGTCGTTACGAGAGCCAAAAGGCTGCGGCTGTGGTTGTACAGCGACGGTACCGCGCTCGAAAGATCGGCAAGGAGACGCGGCGTGAGTACGCTCGCGTCGTTCTCTCGATAGTCAGGATTCAACGGGCGTGGAGACGCTTCGCTCGCCGGAGGCGTCACGAGGAGTGGCTGCGAGACTGCAAGGAGGCTGTGCTGGTAATCGAGGACTGGTGGAGCTGCGTGCTGGAGAGGAAACGCATCAGGGAAGCGGAGTTGGAGCTGCTGAGGCAACAAAATGCCGCAGCGACGAGGATCCAAGCCGCATGGAGGGGCCACAGGGTGCGAATGAGCCAGTCCGCGACGTTGAAGGAACTCAGGAAACGCTCGGAGAGGGCCGCGAAAACTGCCGTTCCGTCGGCCACTGTCGCTTTTCTGATGCAAGAGTCCATGAATATGTTCCTCGTCTGCGACACAATCGGTCAATTGTCCACGTGCCTCGTTACTCTCGGTACGTTTTTTTAACGATTTTTTTTTTTTTTTGTAGACACGATCGAATGTTATTATTTTTGAATATGTTCTTTTTTTTTATTTAACGGTACAATTACAGACACGCTGACTCGATTGACGCCGAACGGTTGCATAGCGTTTTGCGAACTGAATCTCGTCGACAAGATCTACGGTACTCTGGCCTTGTCCAACAGATCGCTTCCATGGATAGAGGTCTGTCTCAGATGCACCAACATTCTAATCACTTTGGCTAAGTTTCCGAACACGAGGAATTACGTGTACAAGGTGAGAGCTGGATTCTTTAAATTTAAGAAATTCGTTAAATTTTTTTTTATGCATTTTTATTTATCTGAATTGTCCTTATCGCTTCACTTATTGTTTGATCGTTTCTGTGTTTGTCCTTACGCGCCGACCGAGTCCGCACATTTGTGCGACTTCCACCTATATCGCATTCGCCTTAGTCTTACCACCAGAGACATAGGGACACTGCAGAAAACTTGTGCCGATACCGTCGGTCTCAGATTCGCTTCACCGGACACGGCACTACGTCGAGTTTCGTCGAGAATGTAAACATTGACTACAACTATATACTTATGACAGACCCGTGTGACTCAAGTGTATGTCTGGAGTTACGAACCGCCGATGTTTTTATTTCTCGACGAAACGACTGCACCAGGAATCGAACTCTCGACCTGTCCGGTTTAGAATCGCGCACGCTAGAAATTCGTTGATAAGAGAAAAATGTTGACGCGAAATGAGTTCAGCACTGATCCAAAGAAATGTTTTGTGTCCCGCAGGTGGAGTACATCGAAATGCTGGCGAGACTTATGAATATCACGGTGGAGAAGCATGTTGATTTGTTCCTAAGTCTAGCTACGTTGATCTGGCTACTCGCGGAAAATCCACACTACGCCGAGGTATGTGATATTATCTCTCCACATAGAGAATCCTCGATTCCGGAAGATTTGGCCGGGATGCTCGCTCAACGAGTACTTACATTGCGCACTATAACAATCGCTATATCTCGAAAAATATTGATATCAAAATTCTTAAAAAATTCTCTTCGATGTGTAATTCACGATATTAAATTTGGGTAAAATAATATTTTCACTGTGTGCTATTGTTATTCGGAATTTATATTTCGAGTAGAAGATTGACAAGGTCGCGTCGCGCTCGACACGAGGTTTCCGTTCGTGAAGGGTAAAGAGGCTGCGTATTATCGACGAAGCGTGGGTGTGACATAATGTGGCGTCTCTTTCGCAGGCTATCACGAGCTGCCCGCGCACGAGCTGGCTGCTCAGTTCCCTGCATGCTCTGGTAAACAAGAAGAAGAATAGGCTATCGATGGGAAGCCTCAACAAATCCAGAGGAAGGGAACAAGTCGCTGCACTGCCGAACTCAAAGCCTGACTGGGGTTTCAGGCTAAAACGACCGCGCTTGTTTACCACCGTTCACCACGCCATTTCGAGTCTGATAAAGAGACTAAAAATAGAGACAGCAACGTAACGAAATGACGATTCGATTGGTAGGAATGTCGAGCAGCGCGGAAGAGTCAACGGGATTGTGTCAACGCATGAGAGAAGAGTGAAGTGTCGAAACGACAAAAAAATAAAAAAATCTGTACATACATACTTATGTCGTGGTAACGCGTCAACGCATTTTGTTTTTTTATACGATGTGACTAATAACAGATAAACACTTGAGGAACAAACAGTGAGACGTTTTGTAAGTCCTCCCTCGTTTTTAATAATACTTTTATTGCAATAAATATAATAAACAATAGTTATTGTTTTGGCGTTACATTTTTTTAACAGTCAATTCTATACATATAATATTGGGGATTACAATAATTTTTAGCGTAAAATGAAGCAGAAGTTGCCTATCGATATAAGTAATACATTTGCAGCGTGTAAAATAACCTGAAGTGGTAAAAAAAAAGACTGAGCACAGCAGCTACAAAGAGAAATTTCGGAGGCCAAATCGGAGGAACTGTAAACGAGGGAAAGGAGGAGGGGGAGGATGTCTCATCGGAATATGAAGTTGCAACGACACTCGGTATCCGAGGCTATCGGTACTTTCGTAGCTCCAGGCGTTAGTTTCACGCTTCGCAATATAATATTTGCCCGTTCGTGTCGCGTAGCAAAACAGCTTGAGAAACGAAATAGTTTGGGAAGCGAATGCGCGTCACCGGACGAATATGTTCGATTCACCGAGTGACTCTTGCATACCGCGAATAAAAATGTTTTTTGTGTGTTTTTTTTGTTTGTTTTGTATATCACATTTCGTGGAGCTGCCATACCGAACGTTCAAATAACCGATTTTATTAATTGAATGGTAGCAGAGTATTATAATGTCGTCTCAAGTCTGTATGTTACAATAATAAATTGTGAATGTAAATTTTATTTACACAACTACTCGAAAAAAAAATAATAATATTAAAAAGAAAAGAAAAATAATAACTCAGCGCTTTAATTCTCATGTACAGACTTAAGTTCCTTAATCTGTTTGATCAAATACGCCTTTTCGTCGTTAAACTGTTCATCCTCTGATCGATCTGTGTGGAAGCGCGTCAGGAACTCAATCAATTTCTCTTGATTGCGAAGCAAAATGTCCAGTATCGGTTTCGGTTTGTTTGGATTAGCAACGAATACCTAAATTGCCCGGACACAATCGTACATTTTTTTGTTTAATATCGTCAATGACCAGCTCGTTACTCAACCGTGCCAAAGCATCAATTCCGCGGTTTTGTTTTAATACACGTACCTTGAATACGTGAAAGGCCTCGAACTGTATGTTACGGGATTTCTCTTTCAGCATGTTCATCATCAGTTTCAAATTATCGGGATTCGATATGTACCGGGTCATCACCTGCAAATTGTAAAATCTACCTAATAATAAAGTACAAGACCACCAGACACTCTCATGAACAACTCATGAAAAAAAATTATTTTCTACAGGTAGTGACGTGCTTTCGATATGACGTCACTTCCGGTCGAAAAAAAAATGAGATTTTCCAAACCGGAAGTAAAGTATTTCCGATATTATGTTACTTCCGGTTGAAAATATGAGATTTTCCAAACCGGAAGTGACGTATTTCCGATATAACGTCACTTTCGGTCGAAAAGAAATTTTCCAAGCCAGAAGTGACGTATTTCCGGTAAATCTCCGGAAATGTAAATTTCCGGTTTTAAATTCCACAGTCGATAGCGCGCCGCGACAATGTGCTAATTCATAGATTAAAAGCAGATCGTCCGCGATATAGTCGAGCGGTACAGGAGTTGAGTTCGACGATAAATACGCACAGTGAAATTGTGTCTATCCAGCAGAAGTTCGCCCAGCAGTTTCAGACTCTGTCTGCGTGTGACGTAATTTTCCGAATTCAGTAACCTCTGGTAATGCGAAAAGACTTTATCGTAATTGACTTCTAGAAATTCGGCACTGAGTATCTTGTGCCTTGTAAGCAATTCCTGTGAGGGCAGAGAGTAAAATGATCGTTAAGCAGCGAAGACCCATACGAATTCGCCGGTGTCCTCGGACACTCGACATTGTTGGCTTGCCTTAAACGTAGAGAAGGCATCCGAAGCAATGTCGAACGTGGAAACTTCGACGTATCTGAAGAAATTATAAAAGTCATCCGAGTAGATCATTATTTTGGCGAGTGCCTCGTATCTCGCGCATTCCCTCAGCATTGTACCGCAATTCAGTGCGATATCCTGATGCTCGTAGCTAGAAATACAAACATATCCCGTTTTAGCGTACACGTATATGACGACGGACGCACAATACAGTTCGTGTAAGGCGCGTGTTAGACCTAAACGCGGCGTGTCCATCCGATCGATATATAAAACTTACCCGGACATGAGGGTGAACAGTATTTCTGGTTTTGTGCAGATATACTCGACCGTCGGTGATCTTGTGCCAATTTGCCTTCGCAAAATATTGTTGAACACTTGAGCAACATCCTTCTTGCCCTGTGATGGAAGAAAAATACAACGATAATTAGACTCTTCCGTTTTAAGGAATATTGTAAGGGAAAAAAAAATGTATAAATAAAAAAACAAAAATATATACTTGCCTCGAAGTCTATGCGACTGAGGTTCTGAACGAGTAAGAGTAATAGATTACTATTGTAGAGCTCCTGGGCGAGCTGAGCGACGACGATATCGGCCTGCGGCTCGGACTCGGCTGTACCGTACAGCATGTTCTTTATGTGTACCAAATTTTTGCTGACATCCTCCTGGGCCTGTAAACGCACGTATTTTGATCATATAAAAATCAATTGTTCGTTTAATCGCAACATACCTTTTCTACCTTCTTGTCACCGCGCTCCAGCGCGTTCACCGCCTCCTTCAGAGCTTTGACCACCTCCGCCGGACTTTTTTGTGACTTTCCGAACAGAGGCATGATTTCTTACAAGGAGCACACCTTGTATTACGACCACATGCAACAATTCAAGATAATCGATTGAACTAAGAGTAATAAACAATCTGTGCACAGTGTCTCAGTACAAAGTTACTGTTTGTATTGTGTAAGGAAAAAAAAGTAATGAAGATACGAATGGCGAATGAGTTCTCTGACATAATCCAGGTTTTCGGAATTTTCCTCTAAGTTTTTAGGACAGCTTTTCCTCTGCGTCTGAGACTATAGACAGCCGGTGAAGCAAATCTCAAGTTTAAAAGCTTAGCACCTTGTTATTGTTAGCAATCTCATACACCAAATAACTCTTGCGTATGTAATTACCATGTAAAAAGGGCTTTGTCCGATATACTCGTATAATAAATACATAAATAAATGAAAATGAACACACAAATAAAAGTAAATCAATTTTTTTTTAACTGTAACTGGGGAAGAGAATGTGTTTATCTGCTTTTACTTCTACGTTATTAGGCCAATTTTTTTTTAATTTTTACAGCGTACAATATATTTTTTTTTTTTAATCTTTACAGCGTACAATAGTCAACTGCTTTGATATCCGGCATTCCTGAAATACGGATAACCAAGAGTGTCTGCTCCGATTGATGGAAACCATTGTTGTCATACCGGAGAGCCAACGATTCTTGTAACCTTGATTCATTGCACTCCAATTAATACAGTCCCAAAAGTGAACGAAGAACAGGGCCTACCTCGGTGCGGCAAGAGTGAGTCTGATCGATACGATCATCCCGCTATCGACACAAGTACGTGAAGTACCCGATATACTTCAGGGCTGATCTTAATTTTTACGACTCGTGCATTACGAATTTGCTTTGTGACTTCCCCCTCAACTCGCATTGCGCAAATCCTCGATTTTATTGAAGTGCAAAATTTTTGCTACGCTCAGCCCACAAAAGTATGTAAATTAAAATTACTTCGCCGTGCCGAGAGTTTATGGATGAACTCCATTGGCAAAACTGTCAATGGTGAGCACATTAAATAACAGGGAAAAGCTGGATTTCCGTGCCGACCGTAATAACGGGATTTCAGGACACGATCTCACAATTTCGCTCCACCGCGAACGATTTACCAGAAATTTTCATTTTCTTGAACCCAAAAAAAAAGTCAATAATTCGCACGTCGCACGGTGGACGGAGGAGCAATTTTGAAAGAGCGATAATTTTCGCGGATCGCCTGAAAAATCGAACGACGAACATCGGGCACATCGGATCGAACGTTTAATTCCATGAAGTACAAAAGATTCAGCGGTCGAGGAAAAAAAAAAAAAAGTAAAAGAGTACGATATAACCTATCGCTCGACGAAACGGAGTTACGCAATAGATTGATTAGCTGGAGGTATATAATCTCTTACCATTAAATCGTAATCCGAACTTAACAAACTCACTGACTCGTTGGCACTAGTGGCAAGACGATTGCCTTTTAGCAAATCATTTGTAAGGTGGACGGGGTGTACTTGAAACTAACACTTACGACCACCGACGTGTACGTACACGTACTTGGTATAGAGAGTTACGGGGTATGCTTGTGTGTGACAAATAAATGATTGATGTACCTACAAACCTCGCTACTTGGCGACTGGCTTGTAACTGTGTTACGGAAAAACAACAACCGTTCTTATCACCCCTCAATGCTGAAAATGAATAGTCCTTTTTGTTAATGTTCAAAAACACGCCGTTGATTCTGTGTGTCTCTCCCTCTCCGTATTTATCCGTGCAGTGTATATCGCAACAACAACAACAAAAAGATATCTCGTCTTTTCAATACATCGCATAAAACAAGGAGAGCAGCAGCCCCTTTTGTCGCAGCAGCTCGTCACTTGCGAGTCGCAACTGACATACCCGATGACTGTACTACTGCTGTTGCCACCGCTCGTCATTGGCCAGTGGCGGCTCGTCGTCATTCTCGCCGACCAATCGGGCCGACCCTTCGCACCGCCCCATTGGCCGGATAGATTCTCTTCGATCCTCTCACATAGAGATGGGCGCTGACTTTGTGAACGGTCATTTTTTTTTTTTTTTTTCTCAATCGACTGTCTCGTGACCGTCAACTGACCGGTCCGGAAATTACCGCACAGCTCTATAAAGTTAGCAAAAAGTTAGCCGTACTTTTATTTAAATAATTTGCCACTTGTTTGCAACAATTTAAAAAATTCATGAGGAGCAAAGTTCGCTAAACATTTTTTGTTTATTTTTTTCTCTTCAAGTTGTTTGAAACGGTGCTCAAAAAAGACGGCCCGGTGGTCTTTTGGTCAACTGACGCTTACCAAAAATTACCGTCACGGCACATCTCTTTACCCTTGCCAAAATTTTCCTCGGGTCTTCTTCGCTCGACGTTGGCGAACCTTCGTGTTTCTCCGCCCCTCCACTCGCCTCCCACGCAACACCCTCCTGCGACTCATGCTAGGTTAGGGAACACTTGGAAATTCAACGATTATTATTTTTATAATATTACTTTGGTTCCCTCCGCGGGCCTCCCCCCCCACCCCCGTCGAGCGATTGATGTGTGCGGTTTTTTCAATTAAATTAACGTTAGAATCGTTCTCGGTCGAGCGGCACCATTTGCATACCGCAGTTATGTGCTTCCGTTGTAAAAATAATATTGTTTTATGGTGATAATATGTCAAAACCAAACATAAGGAAAATAACAGTTGACCCCACGAAATGTAACACAGACTCACGTAGGCCAAGTGTGTTCGAAAGATTGGGCACTAAACCAGCCGCCAGTACCACCGGTCAGAACGCATCTGATTATTGTAGAAACTGGGCACTCAACGGCAATTGTTCGTACGGAAAAACCTGCAAGTAAGCGCCCCACTGTATTCACCTCCACTGTCTCGTTCCAATCAGTTTCGTTTGTTTTTCTTTTATTCTTTCGAATTAAACCTTTTATTCCTAGTCACCAGTGACTGTTAG
>JAPYZC010001002.1:35000-39897 GCA_030522665.1 Ichneumoninae sp. A BG-2022a
ATAAACAAAATAACAAAAGCAGATACACAAAAAAGAAACAAAGAAATCATTATAGAGTTTACAAATTTTATAGGATAATAATGAAATCTATGCAGTACAGTACCTATATTTAGGATCGTGGTATGCTATGTATACCAAACAACAATATTTGAATTATGTAAATGGGCGTACAGTACTCGATGAAGTAAACGTGGCGAAGAGCCACTTGTACAAATCAAATTGTATATCCATTCATCAGCCTCGCAAATTTCCCATAGAATAATTCAGAAGGGTAACTTGAGTTGTGGGACAGTCCGAAGCGAAGGATGCTCGAGGGCAGGGCGTGAGCAACCTGTTTGATCAATACTCGCATCATCCACTGACAAATTTCCCTGATTTACTATGTTGTCTTGGAATGTAGCGCTTGGTCATGGCTCGATCTCAATGAGCGAAAGATCGTCCGGTGCCGCTATGTCGTGTCGCAATATCTCAACGGCCTTCCTCAGAATAATCCTATTGTCGTCGTAATCATTCTGAAAGGAAAAAATTATGTATTAACCGATTTCAAACTGTCCGCAGATCAACGCACAGCAAAGTATAGTCACCCAGATTGCAAAAAGCCATTTGGTATGAAAAGTGATCTGAATGAGTTACATTTGTCCGTCCGGATGGTTATCTATCCTAAGTACAAAAATTAACTTTTTGGACGAGGAATTTTTACGTCTAAAAATTAATTTTTTAGATGTAGGATTTCTATGTACAAGAGTTTACTTTTTAGAAGCAGGATTTTTACGTTCAAAAGTTAACTTTTTGGGAGTTGGATTTTTAGGTCTAAAAGTTAACTTTTTGGATGTAGGGTTTTTACATCCAAACGTTAACTTTTGGGACGTAGGATCTTTACGTCCAAAAGTTAACTTTTTGGCCGCAGGATTTTAAAATCCAAAAGGTAACTTTCTGATACCTATGTTCAAGAGTTAACTTTTTAGAAGCAGGATTTTTACGTTCAAAAGTTAACTTTTTGGGAGTAGGATTTTTACTTCTAAAAGTTAACTTTTTAGATGTAGGATTTTTACGTCTAAAAGTTAACTTTTTAGACGCAGGATTTTTACGTTCAAAAGTTAACTTTTTGGCCGCAGGATTTTAAGATCCAAAAGGTAACTTTCGGATACCGTCCGGACCGACATATGAGACCCATTTAGATGAATTTATGATAACTAATTTTTTTTTGTTTTAACCTGGCAATTTAGAAGATTACCTCTTCGCGGATCTTGGTCTCTGGAGCTTCCGCTATTTGGGCAGCCTGATTTCCATCACCTTTTTCGGATCTGCGTCTCTCCATCTCTACGTTGGTGCAGTACCACTCGTACAAAATAAGACCTGCGTGTTTGCGTCTGACATTATAAGACGTAACTTGGGCGACCTACGATTGAATTACGGAGAACTTGACGCATCACCGTTACCTTTTTTCTGGCAATCACTGCAGCCGAGATTGTCCAACAGCGACACCAAATCTCGACAATATTTCGCTTTGGTGCGAAGCTCGGCGTTCGATAAATCTGCAAAAGCGTAGATCAGTCAGTCTCGCAAGGAGGCTACGCTACACTTTGCCGAAACCCACCTACGGGCACGGGCTATACGTTTCAACCCGGCCGTGCACAATTTCTCCAATCTCGACTGCATTCAAAAAAAAATCGTCCGGTCACAGGCACAACTATCTAGCAAAGCCGTTTTACAGCACGGTTATCGCCGCAATGTCCGTTACATCGAATGAAAAGTTAGTCAGTTATTCGGGTCTGAAATATGAAATGGATCGTGCCGTATTGCATTGTGATTCATACTTTCCCACGAGAGGTCTTCGGCTCGGCCGAAGTACGAAATTATTCTGAACTTCATGTCCATCATAACGGAGCTTGTCTCCGGTACCAATATAGCCAATTCTCCCTTCACAAAACTGAGTATTTGCCTCGGTGATTTGTAAAGAATCTCATTGACGATCGAGCTCAATCCAGAACGAATGCCTTTGATCTGCAGCGATGGAACGTTTAAAAAAAACCTCACTGCAATCTCTCACAAACAATGATCCGTGTCTAAATGCTGTACCTGCCTGCTTGAAACTCTCACGCCGCAGTCTTCGCAGGTCCACGCCGTCTCAGGATTCAGAGGATCATTCGGAAACATGTTTTTAAAACACTCTATATTGGCGCAGCGCAGAGCTCCGAGCAGAGTGCCGAATTCCTAAAAAAAAAAAAAAAATAGTGGTCAATCAAAAGGTGATCGTTGAGAGACGATCTATAGGGAAGAGCGGGGCAAAACGGACGATTGTTACCAATTTTCTCTTCAATGTTCCGTTTTGCCCCACTTTGCTACTCGCCAATTTACCAGAGGATCGGAGCATCTTCTGCAGGAGCAATCGAAGTGCTTCGACATTCTCAGGTACTGCCGCCTCAGAGCGGTGTCCCAGACCAGATCGGTGTAAGTCATCGTCAGCTCGTCGCCCTTCTTTATGGGAAACGCCGCCCTGGTGAAGAGGAACTGGTCCTTGTCGAAGTGGTGCCTCGTGTTCGGTACGCAGCAGTGATTCTGGAGTGCGCCGACGGGATAGAGGCCGCGCAAGCTTATGGAAACGGAATTGTCGACGACGGCCGCGGTCTCGAAGGCGTTGGTGTCGAATACACGTGAGACTCTTTCCATGAATACCTCGTCATCACGATTTATCTCCTGACCGATATTTTTTTTCAACAGATCGAGCTGCACCGTCGCGAAGAGAGGGATTCGATCAGTAAAGTGATGGATTGGCAAAAAGTGCTTCGTTGCATAGGGGAGAGCGGGGCAAGATGGCACACCGGGGCAAAACGGGATAATGAGACAAAAAGCAATTCTCCAATAACTTTGAGATGGTGGCGATGGGAGTACATGAGGAAAAACGTGTCTAAAAGTCCGGATTTATCGTTGGGACAAAGTGGGGCATCCAAAAATTGTTGGAAAATTGAGCTTTGCCCTCACAGTCCCGTTTTGCCCCGCCGTGCCATTTTGCCCCGCTCTCCCCTAATCCGACGATAATCTACCTCCCGGACGGCTCGAGGATGAGCCTCGAAGGCCCTGACGAGATTTCGTTGATCGTCGCTGAGGGACAGCGCACGGATCGGCACGACCGCTTGCAGGAGTTCCATGGACCACATCGTACCGCAGTTTGGCCTCAACCGCCGCAGATAGTCGCACTCCATCGCGACGTGCCTGGTGGAATTTTCGCAGAGGGTGGAGCACACCGGAAGTCCGCAGCCACGGTCGCAGGGGAAGAGCGGACATCCGGATTTGTAACAGTTTATGCACATAGGAAGATACTTGTTGTAACATCGGGGACCGACGACGAGAGGAGCGTCGACGAATATCAGCTCTCCCCGATCGATGTCCCGGGTGGCGAACATGCCGCGGCCGCCGAGAGGCGAGTGGTCGATTTTCCAGGTGAGCCGATCGCACGGCAGCCCGTGAGACTCGAGATGACGCTGCAGCAGCGCGTTCACCAAGCTCGGTTCCATCATCCTCGGCGAAGAATTAATCGAATAAGCGATACAGGAAGAACAAGTTGACGAGGAACTGCACGAGGGTCCGCGGCGCGTTTCGGACAATCGACGGATGGAAGACGCGAAGATCGAGCTCGCTCGACGACGAGCAGCGTGAATGAAGAAGCTAGTTTTCCGAGCTACGCTTTCCGCACGGCCACTTGAGAATAGACTGGGAATCTAGTGGTATTGTGTGACAATATTGCTTCACCCGATTATTCGTGGATGCTATATCGGAGGCCAAGTTTAAAAATAGGGACTCGCCGTTCCTCTTCTTCGCTTCTGTTCAGTACAAGAGATAGCGGCGGCGTTTAATCTACGCTCGATTTTCTAGGCGCGCTGATCGGACGAAAGCTCGTGAGACTCCAAATGACGATGCAGCAGCCCGTTCACCAAATTCGCTTCCATCATCTTCGGCGATTAAGAAATAATCGAATAAGCTATCCAGGAAGAACAAATCAACGAGGAACTACGCGGGTCCGCAGCTCGTTTCGAACAATCAAGCGAGGAAGAAACAAAGATCGAGTTCGCTCGACGACGAACAACGTGAATGAAGAAACTAAAGTTTTCTAAGCTACGCTTATCCACACGAGCACTTGAGAATAGACTGGGAATCTAGTTGTATTGTGCGACAATATAGCTTCATTCGATTATTCGTGGATGCTATATCGGAGGCCCAGTTTTAAGATAGAGACCTTAGTCTCTCTTCTTCTCCACTTCTGTACAGTAAAACAGAGAGCGGCGTCGTTTTTTCCAGCAAATGACGATGCAACAGCCCGTTCACCAAATTCGCTTCCATCATCGGCGAAGATGAAACAATCGAACAAACGACCCTGGAAGAACCAGTCGACGAGGAACTACGACGCTCCGCAGCGCGCCTCGAAGATCAACCGAGGAGAAATCGAAGATCGAACGTCGCAGCGCGTTTCGCACAATCGACAACGACCGACCGTGGAAGAAACGAAGGTCGGCTTCGCTCGCCGACGAGCAACGTGAATGAAGAGCTAGAGTTTTCCAAGCTACGCTTCTCCACACGAGCACTTGAGAAGAGACTGGGAATCTAGTAGTATTGTGCGACAATATTGCTACACCCGATTATTCGTGGATGCTATATCGGAGGCCCAGTTTTAAAATAGAGACCTTGGTCTGCCGCTTCTGTACAGCAAAACAGATAGCGGCGTATTTTTTTCCAGCCTCGCTGATCGGACGACAACCCGCGAGACTCCAAATGACGATGCAGCAGCCCGTCCACCAAATTCGCTTCCATCATCATCGGCGAAGAGGAAACGATCTAACAAACGAAGAAGAAGAACGATCAACCGAGGAGAAATCGAAGATCGAGTTCGCAGCGCGTTTCG